>JAJJBR010000127.1:57092-75220 GCA_022817965.1 Solanum lycopersicoides
AATGAACCACAAAGAACAACTTTAAGAAAATCTCAAAGAGAAGAAAATCAATTAATCCAAATGATTATGTAATTTAATTATAAGAGCCAAAGTTTCATAATCAACTTAATATAAAGACTCAATTTTATTTTCACAAGCCATAGAAAAACAATAAATCTAACAAAAAAAAGTTGATGTTTTAAGAAAAATAAATAAATTCTATAAAATAGGATGAAATTCAAAATTTTAGAACCCTCATCATAAATATTAATAATATTTCATTTATCTTCTAATACTCAGAATCTGATTTTATCAATTAATAATCGATGTTCCACCACTTTAATAAGCCTCACTTGTCCCACTTTGGACAATTTGACCCTTGTGTACTCTATTATTTACTGACATATAACAAGATTTAATACTCATGTGCTTTAATAATTTTGTCCTAGAAGAAATAAAAAAAGTTGTGCTGACAAGCAAATAGTGATATTTTAATTTTGTCCAAGAAAAAAATAATCCTTCTCTATATTTTTTCTTTTATTGATGTGAATAATAACAATAAAAACTATCTTTTATTGATGTGAGTGTATATATTCCCTTCGTGCAATTATATTATATTTACGTCAAATTTAAATTATGAATCTATATCTGATTTAATTATATCTGATACACCCTTCCCACCCACCCACCCCAATTTACATACATCAAACTACATCCATATATTTTTTTAAGAAAAAAAATCTTATCCCATAATTAAATTATGAATAGATAGATTTTGAGATGGGATTTTTGTGTGTATTACATCTTTTATGTCTTTAAAAATAATAGCAAAAATGGATCCTAAGATGGGAAGACCCATTTGGTCTTGTTTTCTTCAATCTAAAGCCAACTTATAAATTTAAATATTGAAACAAAAACTTACATATATTAGTTGTTGAGTTTCCTTGATATAATAAAAGAAAATTTTAGTGTAATAGGTCGAAAGGACGTGGTTCAAAATTTTTTTTCACATAGTTAAATTTCAGATGTATTATTTTTAAATTTCTTTGCTAAAATTTATGATTCTGCCACTACTTCTATTCATTTGCGGAACAAAGATTATAATTCCTAAAATCAAACTGAAATAGAGGCTTAGTGAAACAATATGAATTATTTTCATCGAGACAGAAAAATCCTATGAAATAAAATATTACTACTTTATTTTGCTATGGTAATTCTTCACTAGTAAATTATTTTAGTAGTACAATTTTTATGCGATAATATAAAGTAAAGATATATTTATATCATCAGATCACTTAGAAGAAAATTTAAAAAAAAAAACTACTAATAAATACCCTTGAAGAAATGGTTATAACCAATGTTTCATTTTAAGTCAAAATACATTTTCAATACTTAATGACTATTTCAAAATAGGTTAGGATTATGATTTTTTTCACAACATGTTCTAACTACCACATGTGCAATAGACATGAAAATGAAGATGAATAATTAATCATTGTAGCAAAGTACAACCCATACCACATGTAATAAGATAACTACTCATTACTCCTATGTCTTTTTGGTGTTGAATCATATGTATACTATGATTCATGATAGTGTCCCACATGCAAAATATTGTCGAGTTTGGTATGAACGAAAATATTTTTTTATGTTTGATTTATTAAGATTAGTTGAAAATATTTTAAATGGGAGTATGAAAAAAAATTTGTAAATGACATTTTAAATTTATTATTATTTCTTCATGAGTGAATCCAGTGTATCGATGTTAAGGTTCATTTGAGCTTAATATTTTCTATCCGAAGCATAAATATATTTGTAAGAATTTATTACAGTATCAATAAATACTAAACGATAGGAGATTGTTCGGATGGTTAGCACCCTCCATCTCCAACTTTGAGATTGTAAATTTGAGTCACTAAAAAAATAAAAGAAAAAAAAGAAAGAGAGAACTCGGGAAGAACTAAACATGAATACCTTAATAATTAAATTCGGATAACTTAAATCTTGAATTTGTCATGTGCTTCCCCTACCTCTATCCTTTAACCCACTCATCCCCACTCATACCCTTAAAATTTGTTTAATTATATATAAATATTACTGAGACACTAATTTTCATTTACTTACAAATATTAAAAAATAAATTTTCAAAACTTACTTCTTTTTTTTCATACCAAATTTACGTGCATCCTAAATAACTTGTGAAAAATAGAGCAAGAAAACTCATGCATGATTTTGGGTCATATCTTTTTTTAATTATATAGTATTTTGAAATATATAAGATCACAAACTTCCAAATCCAAAAAGATATCAAATTGTTAAGATGAATGTATTTTTTTTGTTTTTGTGTTGAACTAATTAATTTATCTTTTTTGATTTCTATTGTTATCTGTCTGATAAGATTACGTTAATAATATTTTAACGAAATATCAAATTGTTAAGATGGGATGAATCACCTATTGGTGCGCGAATCCTATGCCAACTCCGTCGAATCTAGCTTTGCCAATTACTTTGTAGTCATGATCCGGGGCTATAAAATGAGCCTAAAGATGAAATGTGTTGAAATATGAATAATCGATATGAAATCTTATTTAACCAATCGAATAAGAGAAGCTCAAATAATATTTTCTAGAAAATGATTTACTCCCACCGGAATACATCCTATGTTTGGAATTGATCTTAAGCAAACTTTGATAACAATAAATAAAATGATAGTTAAACCAAATAATTTTAGAATATTCTTGTACTCTTATAGATAATTTCAGAATATTGTTGTAATTCTTATTATAGCATGCTTTTCTAGTCCATTTTAACTTCCATTTTTAGTTCAAAAAATTGATCCCAAAAATAATTGTCATTTTAACTGTTATTTTATATTTAGAACTTTATCTACTGCTGCCACTCAATCATTGGGGCATTTGTCTAAAGTAATTTATGAGTTTGCATTAATTTATTAAGGTACACAATTAATTACATTTAATTCAATATTTAATAAATAATTGAAAAGAAAAACAATCAAGAAATTGACATTAAATTGTCTTTCAAGAGTATTAATATAGAACCCCATAATAGTATATAGCCTGTACCTTTAATTATTAGTTATACATATACTATAAGTTATTTAATTCTTGACGAGGACAATTTTTTAATATTTTTTTAAAAAAATTATGTCATTCATATTGCACTAAGTTATTTAAAGGAACTTCAATTTTTAAGATTCAACTCGATATCTCTAATAGACGAAAACAAACTTTTACAAGGGTGATAAAACTCTCTCATACAATGGCAGATCTAAAATACAAGTTAGGGTTTGGCCTCGTTCAGTAATTTTAATCCAAATTCTATATTATTTATTTTTAAAAATTTATTTTTATATATACATTAATTTAGAATCATTACGAATCACAAATTCAAATTTATAAATAAACAAAGTTTGTTATTGTTAGGTGGAGTATAGTCTTGATTGCTCCATCAAAATGGTATCCTATGCACGTTCGAGAATGACTCTCTACCAATATAAGCCGTGATAGGATGATTGAGATTTTTTTTTCTTAATTAAAAATTTTAATTTGAAATATTGAGTATAAACAAAAAAAGCTTGTTGTGAATGTTGTCCTCAAACTTCGAGCTTACAATACAAAATTTTAAATTTAATCGAGTCTTATATATATATATATATATATATATATATATATATATATATATATATATATATTGTGTGTGTATATCATTTATGTCCAATAATACATAGACCTAATATGTTACATTTGCTATAATTGGTATATACACTGTTACAATATTTTGTAATAACATGCCTATAGAATGAAAAATAAGTCTAAAATAAACTTACTCAGGTAAAAATTTAAAACTTAATTCTTTAGTAAGTGGATATAAGTTAATCTCTAAATGGATTGTAATATTTTATCAAGATATTGGCCCCACTTGGCGTGATATATATTTATTATTACTAATTACTAATAATAAATAATGAGTGTTTTTTCATCAGAGATATGAACTCACTCCTATAGTGATAATTGCGAACTCAGAATTTTGAATTTTAAAATATAAACAAATATAATCGTGTAGAAATTCATATGTAATATATATCTAAAAATATATTTTTATTCTAATTTTCGATAAAGAGGTGTCAGATGATGTATATTGAAAAACATCAATTTTTTATATTGTTCATGTTATCGGTATACATCTGAGTTTTACATGTATTTTTGATACCTCTTCATCTGTTTCGTAGATTGTGTAGCTAGATAAAATAAATATTTTTTTATATATGTATATTACACATTTTGATGAGTACTGATTAATGTCCTACATCAACAGTATAGGAGAGGGCAAAATAGTCTTTATTTAGTAGTTTATTTTTCGATATTGGAAAGGGGAAAAACCATAGTAACACAGTCATAAATATAAATCAGCCGTATCATATTGTTGCGTGTAACCTAACGGACACAAAGAATTTTGTAATTAATATCATGCTGAATTCTAATAATGTTTGAATGTCCCTACTTTTTTTTTAAAAAAAAATTAATAAAATAAACAAAATGTATTGACCTTCGAAATAAAAAAATGTATTGACTATAGCACACGAAAATCGGTAAAATAAGGGATTTATCTGCTTTGGGGCTTGTTTGACCTTCAAAATGGGTCGTTTGACTGTCAGGGTTAACTGGCTCCATAGCTAACGTCTTAACGAACATTCACTAAAAATTTGGGGCAAAAAAAGACATTGGAATTCCAGATTACAAAAAATCCATGGACTATAGGACACGAAAATCAGTAAAATGGGCAGTGTACCTGCTTCGGGGTTTGTTTGACTTTAAAAATGGACCGTTCTAGCCTTCAATGCCAACTGCTTTATAACTAACGTCATAACGAACGTCCATGAAAAATTTGGGATTTACCTACTCCAGGGCTCGTCTGGCGTTCAAAATGGTCCATTTTGTTCGTTAGGGCCAACTGGCTCCATAGATAACGTCTTAACGGACATCCATAAAAATTTTGGGCAAAAAAGACGTCGGAATTCCGGATCACCAAAAGTCCATGGACTATAATACACGGAAAATGGCAAATGGGATATACCTGTTTCGGGGATCATTTGACCTTGATAATGGGACGTTTTGGCCGTCGGGGCCAACTGGCTCCATAGCTAACGTCCACAAAAAATTTGTGCAAAAAAGATGTCGGAATTCCGAATCACCAAAAATCCATGGACTATAGCACACGATAATCAATAAAAAGGGGGGTTTACCTGATTTAGAGCTCGTTTGACCTTCAAAATTGGTCGTTTTGGACGCTCGGGCCAACTGACTCCATAGTTAACGTCTTAACGGACGTCCACAAAAATTTTGGGCAAAAAAAAAACGTCGAAATTCTGGATCATCAAAAAAGATCGTGAATTATATGTAGCACATGAAAATTGGTAATATGAGGGGTTTATCTGCTCTGGGGTTCGTTTGACCTTGAAAATGAGATGTTATCCGTCAGGCCAACTGGCTCAATAGCTAACGTCTTAACGGTCGTCCAGTGAAAATTTTGGCAAAAAAATCCATGGACTATACACGAAAATTGGCAAAATGGGGTATACCTACTTTTTAACCTTGAAAATTGGTCATTTTGGTCAATAGGTCTAACTGACTCCATAGCTATTGTCTTAGCGGACGTCCACAAATAATTTGGACAAAAAGAACATCAGAATTTCGAATCACCAAAAATTCATGGACTATAGCACACGAAAATCAGTAAAATAGGGGGTTTACCTACTTCGGAGATCGTTTGACCTTCAAAATGGTCTGTTTTGGCCGTCAGGCCAACTAGCTCCATAAATAACGTCTTAACAGTTGTCCATGAAAAATTTGGGCAAAATATACGTCGGAATTATGGATCACCAAAATTTCATAGACAATAGTACACGAAAATCAGTAAAATGGGATATACTTTTTCGCGGCGGGTGATATCATCTTGTGAAATAGTCATGATTTAAAGTTTAATTAAATATTGATATTTATATTTAACAAATAATTTAATCTATAAATATAAAATTATAAAAACATCATTTTCACTTTTATGACACTTTAATCACTTTGATTTCAAATATTCATGATGATAATAAATAGATTTGAAAAGAAACTAGTCAAATATACTTTTCAATAGCTAAAAAAAAATAGTTGACGAAAAAAAATAAGTGGGGGTCCGATTGAATATTTTTTTCAGAAGGCAGGTGCCTCTTTTTTTTATCTATCAATCAATTCAAGAAATATGACACTCATGCAAAAAATAATAGTTATAAAAAAAAATTATATTCGTCTATTAATTTTACGTGTCTTAATTTGATTTGATACAAATTTTTAAAAAATAAGAAAAATATATTTCAAATCACAAGCATTTTTATTTCAAATCGACCTTATCCATGATAGCTTGTACGAATTTCAGATTCGTTAGCTTCATTTCATCTAAGTTTAAGCTATTAGAACTATGAACAACACATATATCTATATAAAACTTCAAATAATACAATGTGCATATTAAATTTGTAATTATCATAATAATCCAAGTTTGTAGAAAATTAAATAACTCATTGTCACCCCATATGACTTTCCGAACCAATGACCTAAACTCTCAATATATTGTTACATGTTTGTATAACCTACTCAAGCTGTCAACAGACTGCGAACCCTAACTTCTAAACAACTGAACCCTAAACCCTAAATTTTAACTCAAACTTTTAATAATTGATTACAAAAAAAAGTATTAATATACATAAATTGAAACAGAAAGAAAAGTGTATCAATGCTTGTTAAAATAAAATTTGACAAAGTACATTTTGCTATTTAGTCTACATTCAATGCTTTAATAAGGAAAATGAAATTAATATTGTAATTAATGTTTTTGACAACAATGTTGATATTTTTTCTCAAGGCATTATTCATATTTTATCTTTGAGCTTCACAGCTAAGTTGTATTAATGCAAGGAACTAAATTAAGCAAAATGTAAGTACTTAGTTAGTTAGTTGATGTGTTAAACTATATATGTTTTAAGCACAAAACAAGAAATTAGTAGAGTTAGAGATTACCATATTTATTCTATCATATATATAGTATTTGTACACCTAAGTACTATAAAGCTATGTAATATATTATCTCCGTTTCAAATTAATATCTATAGTGATTCGTTTTTTGATACAATCTTATAAGAAAAATATTCACTAGAAGGTCCCCCCCCCCTCCCCCGCTCCAACCTCAGACTATTTTATTATTATTTACGTCTTAAGATATCATATCTTTAATTAATTCTATTATAAGTATATACGATTGAAGTTATACGCGAACATTAATATTTTAAAGAACCAACAACTAATAGGGCGGAAGGATATGATCCATTCACTTTTTATTTACTTAGAATTCTAGAGATATAGTGTGTAGAAGCCCGGCTTTAAGAATAAAGAAATCTCTTATAGAGATATTTGTTTTCTAATATATTTATGTGACGTGAATTTAAAGTAATTAAATCGGTGAATTATAAATATCGCATGATTACAAAATGAATGTCTATCACTATACAATAGCCCAATAAAATCGATAATAATATAACAATAAAGAACCCTTGTATTCATTCCTTGTTTGCTAGTTTGTTGTATAAACACTAATTATACACTTATTACAGTTTTTTATACACTGAATATACACAAGTAACGAATACACATTATTTCGACTTAGGGCAAAAAAAAATTAACCCACTAAATAAAGTAGTTCAGATCCAGAATAATAATAATAATAAGAGTTAATGTTCGATAACATATTGTCGTATCACATTTTTGTGAATTTCATATTCTAATTATCAGATGTTTGTATGTTTTACTTGAACTATTATCAATTATCAAAACACACCTCGAAGCATATAAGATCAAGTGTTTGAATACAATCTCCAACACGCGCGTGACAATTTGATTTGCTTATAAATTTTCGTGTGCATGACAACTTACTCATTAATTTTAAGCTGTATTTTGCTAAATAGTAATGATAGTTCAAGTAAGAAACTTATAAAAAAAAAGTAATACTTCAAGTGTGATTTTTCTTTTAAAAGAATTTTCAATTTATTTATTTAATTATTCACATGGAGTGATACTTGACATTATTTTTTGTTGTAGTACATGCAACATCAGAAACTAATCGAGGTATATTTTGATAAATAGTTAATAATAGTTTATGTATAAAATGCAAATACCTGAAAGTCGTCTAAGCAGGAAATTCATAAAAGAAAAATGATATTTCAGATGTGCTTTTTTTTTTCTCAAAAAAAAAAAATACAATTAATTCTTGTTTAATTATCCAAGGTATATTTTGATAAATACTAATTGGGAGTATAGTTTAGAACACCGCTTAAGAAAACTACTCATTTCTTGAAAGTAAAAAGTATCTTTACTAACTTGCCATTTATAAATACTTTGAAATAGTTGTAACAATTTAATTAGTAGGTTAACTACTCATAATTCCTTGAAAGTAAAATATTTTTTTACTAATTTACCCTTTTATAAATACTTTGAAATACTTGTAACTCTTTAGTGGTTCTTAATCATGTAAAAATTTATTAGTTAATTTAAATAGCGTAAAATTGAAAAAACATCACTAACATCTTTTTGATATTGTGAATACATGAGATAAACACAGCTAGATAAAAGAGGTCTACATAATATATGAAGTAGTACAGGTAAAAATCTCACAGACCAATACTTGTAACTCTTTAGTAGGTTAATTATGAGAATAAGATGTATTTTTATTTGTTGTCATTTTATGAATACTTTGAAACAACGGTAACTCTTTAGTAGATTCTTAATCATATAAAGTTTCATTAATTTAAACAAGGATAAAATTGAAAGAAAAAAAAATACTACTAAGTTTTTTTTAATAGTGTGAACACATTAATTAATATCTCCAGATAAAAAAGATTCACATGATATTACAGGTAGCAGTTTCACATACCAACATGATATTTCGCGTGTATCTTTTTGGTCTTATTCCTAACCATAATCATCCTTTTTTTTTCCTCACAAGTATAAATTAAGACCTCAAAATGATTTTTTTTTACAAACTTTCACTTTCTCTCTCTTAATTTCACCATGGCTAAAGACCTCCAAATCCCAAAAGATTTCCAAGAAAACCAATCACCAAACATCAACTCTCCTCTTCCAAATGGATGCAAAACCCCAAAATCTCCTTCAAGTAGGATTCCCAAAGCTGTTAACTGTCCAGGGGCACCTAAGAAACCGAAAAGGGCAAATCGGTCATTTTACAAGAGAAGATTGCGATTTGAGATCATCGTCGTGGTTCCTAGGGAAGAAATTGATTCATTTTTCAGAAATGCTGAAAATGCTAACAATGGTTGTAACAAGATCATGAAAAGAAGACGTACCATGTAAACTCATAAAAATATTTTTCAGTATCATCTGATATCTGAAACTCATAAGTGACCGATTCATCATAGTAGTTGCAAGAGTCTCTAGTAGAAGTTGTTCGAATTAGTTGTAAGGTGAAGTTTTGTTTATTTCAATTATCATATCATATCATGTCATGTCGTATCGTATCGTATCGTATCGCTAGCTAGCTATGTAGTAGTATCTATTGCACCTTTGTTTTTCTTGTTTTGATATGTCAAGTATGGTTTCAAGATTGTAGTATGATGGATCTGAATTATGGTTGACAACAATGTTGCTAATTCATCTCCTATATATAACTTAAAATATCATTATTTTTTAATTTTTTTATATTTAAAAATAATTATGGAAATTCCCTCCCGCATACATCCTTATATCTTCGAAAATACATCTCCTATCCCCTCTCAAATACATCCTTATTACCTTTCGACTATTTTCATTAAGTAATGTATCATTTGCAATGTATTGGACGACCAAAAAACATATCTGAGAAAAATGAAACATTTTAAAAAATTATAATTAGAAAAACTTTCGAAATATAATATACTTAGTCCCCAAATATTAATGTATAGGGTTTCTGTACTTTGTACTTCTATTTTTATCTATGAGCTTCACAGCTTGTTTGTATTAATGCAAATGCACTAAATTAAGCAAAATGTAAGTACTTAGATAGTTAGTTGATGTGTTAAATTATAGATCATTCAAGCACAAAACAAGAAATTAGTAGAGTTAGAAATTACCATATATATATATAAAAAAAAATCATCATAATATAAGCAAATAATTAATCACTTTAAATATGAATGAGACACATATAATAATTGGAAATCTAAGTCTTAACTAATAAATATATGTAACATATTTCCTTTATTGTGATTTTTTAATATGCTACATAAAAAATATTAGGATAATTATATAAATACACATTATTATTTTACCATAATTTCTAAAATTTCTATAAAAATCTTTTCTCGCCCCAGAGATATTCTTATTCTCTCTAGGATACATCCCTCCTATTAAGTAATGTATTATTCACAATCTGTGAAATTTCCTGATATTCAAAATACTATAAATTTAATTAAGTGATTTTTGTTATTTGGGAAACATTAGAAATAAGATGTAATGAGCTTTCAGTACTATGAGATATATGTATTTTTTTTTATATTAAAATACTTATTAGATAGTTTTCCTTCCAATTATTTTATTTTTATTCATGTCATAACATATCATCTCATAAAAAAATATTGTCTCTCTTATTTGAAATATTTATTTTATCTATTTGCGTATCTTTTTATAATTAAGGTGTTTATTCAACGTATCTAGTGTGCTATTGCTAGTAAATGTAAAATGGAAAGAAAATCATTTTACATTAAATTTTTAAAATAAAAAAAAAGTTTCAGATATTTATTTTAAAAAATTAAAATAGATAAATTGAGATGGATTGAATACCTGTCTGAGTAGCTGCAGCTGTTTTATGGTATATATCTATACTAACTAAATGACATGCCAAAAGTTTATTTTCTTTCAAATAGAATCTATGTTTTGTGTATTGACAATTAATTCTTTTATTTATTGTATCATCAAATTAAGTTAATCATATGATAACAATTTTCTTTATAATAAAAGTTTGATATGTTAATAAACGGAAACTAGAATAATAACTTTCTCTAATTGATTATAATGTAAAAATTCACCATTAAAGTCAATAATATTTTAAAACATCAAGAATTGTAAGGCGGAATTGATGTGATTTATTTATCTTTATTTAGAATTTTAGATATAACTTATTTAAATCCAACTTTAAAAATGGAAAAATTTCTTGTAGAAACGCCTTCCTACTAATATACTTACATAATGTGAATTTGAAATATATGAATCGATAAATTACAAATATCGTATGTTTAAAAAATAAATGTCTAACACTATTGGAAACCCAATAAAATTCTTAATAATAAAACAATAATGAACCCTTTATCTTCATTACTTATTTGCTAGTATGTTGTATAAACCTATTATACACTTTTTATAGTTTTGTTATACACTTAACCCAATAAATAAAATTGTTGAGATCCCGAATAATAATTAATAAGAGTTAATTATCAAAACATATTTGTCGTATCACGTTTTTGTGAGTTTAATATTTAAATTATCAGGTGTTTATATTTCTATTTGAACCATTATCAATTATCAAAAAATGCCTCGAAGTAGACTAGGTCAAGTGATTGAATACAATCGTCACGCGTGACAATTTAATTTGCATTGTTCGTAAATTTTCGTCTGCATGACAACTTACTTATTAGTTTTGAGATATATTTTGATAAATAGTTGGCGATTAGTTTAAGTAGAAAACTCGCAAAAAATGATGGTACTGATTAAAATCTCACAGACTAGCTAGTGTTATACTCGTAACTTGTAGGTTAGTTATAAGAATAAGATGCATTTTTTTCTGATTCACCCTTTTATAAATACTTTGTTAACTAACTCTAACTCTATCGTAGATTCTTAATCATGTAAAACTTCAGTAATTAGTTTAAATAAGGGTAAAATTGAAAAAAGAATCATTAATGTTTTTTAAATGGTGCGAACACATAAAATAAATGTAACTAGATAAAAGAGGTTCACATGATAGTATAGGTAAAAATCTCACAGACGAACGTGACACTTCGCGTGTATTTTTTTTTGTCTTATTCCTAACCATCACAACATCCCTCCAAATATAAGCATTCTAACCATCCCAAGTATTTTTTTTCACTAGTATAAATTAAGACCTCTAAATGAAAATAAAAAATACATTTCTTTTTCTCAAACTATCAATTTCTCTCTCTCTCTCTTCTTTCTCTCTCTTAATTTCACCATGGCTAAAGACCTCCAAACCCCAAAAGATTTCCAAGAAAACCAATCACCAAACATCAACTCTCCTCTTCCAAATGAATGCAAAACCCCAAAATCTCCTTCATGTAGGATTCCCAAAGTTGTCAACTGTCCTGGTGCACCTAAGAAACCTAAAAGGGCAAATCGGTCATTGTGCAAGAGAAGATTGCGATTCGAGATCGTCGTCATGGTTGATGGAGAAGAAATTGATTCATTTTTCAGGAATGCTGAAGATGCTAACAATAATGGTGGTAACATCATCATGAAAAGAAGACGTAACATGTAAACTCATAAAAAAGAATATAATTCAGATATAATCATCTGATATCTGAAATTCATAAGTGACTGAATGACGGATAGAAGTTGTTGTAAAGAGTCTAGCTCTAATAGTAGTTTTTAGAATTAGTAGTAAGGTCAAGTTTCATTTATCGTGTCGTATTGTATCAGTTTCATTTATCGTATCGTATCATATTGTATCTTATTAGCTAGCTAGTAAAAAAGAAAAAAATAGTTTCGTAGTATTATGTAATAGTATCTATTGCACCTTTATTTTTCTTGTTTTAGTATATCAAGTATGGCTGTAATTTTTAGATATGAATTATGGGTATAAATCAATGAAGCATCAACTTTTTAGTTAAATTTGTTAAATTTTTTGGGTAATTTTATATTTTGATTATCTGTTTTACCATTTTTATTTTTTAATGAGTTAATGATGATACAATTTATTTATTTTTTTGTTTGAGTTCGTTATATATTTATTATTTGTAGACTGTACTAGCCAACCTCCTGTTTTGAGAAGGTTGTTTTCACTTTCCTTTCTATTTCCTTTTTTGTACTCTTTTGAACTGGTTTCTTTTTGAGTCGAGGATTTATCGAAAATAAATTTTTTTGTTTATTATATATCGTGTTCAGACTTCATTTTTTTGAGATTACTGTTGTTGTATCATTTTTAAAAAAAATCATCTTATGCCGTGTCTTCTTTTGATTATCGAGTTTTTATAGAGGTGAATTCAGTGATAAAATTCATAAGTTTAGTGTAAATATGTATATTCGATTAAATTAACATAATTTATTCTAGATTCGCCTCTGAAATAATAAAACAAAATGTGAGATTAGAAAAATGGTGATTTTGTGGTAATTGGTTAATTACTTTTGTTAGAAGGAAGTTTGTGAAGTTCTTTTTATTTATTTATTTATTTGATTTAATGTATATGTTATAGTGACAATACATGTATAGATTTTTTATTATATTTATATAAAGTATTAATTATTACAGATTTGAAAATTTTCAGTAAATCTAGTCAAAGTGATCTTTTGTTTGTGTTTAAACATATACTTAAGTTTGTTATTAATAAATATAACTCTCTCTATGGAGTAATTGACATAAAAAGAATTTAATGAGTCAATTTTTTTAATATATTCATAAATTTAAGATTTTGATCTCTTTTTAAAAAAAAATTAATTCGTAAAATAGACAAGTTATTATTTTTTATATTACTAATTATTTATTTAAAGAATAAGAAAAATAAAAATATATATTCAGTAAAATTTCATAACATAAAATTTAGAGAAAGTGATATTTACGTAATTTTATTTCTACTTTATAAAAATAGAGAAAGTAATATTTACGTAATTTTATTTCTACTTTATAAAAATAGAAAAATATTCCTAATAAACTCTCGATTAGTTCAAATAAAACCTATAAAATGACATGATATCTTTGAAGCAAAAGAAACTATGGATAATAATAATAAGTACAAAAATATTATGAGATTTTTTTTAAACAGGTAATATTTTTTATTTTTTTTATTTTTTAAAATAACTTTTGGATTAGTACTAATTAAGTTTTAGTCAGGAATAAGTTTGGAATAATTATAATAAACATATTTGACACTTTGTATGACTGATAAACTTTGGGATTGATGAATTTGTTTTTATTCTATTTTTTATTTTTAAAATGGAAAAAATATATAGAAAGAAATATTATCTGTATTTATTGATATGAACAAGAAATACACCATGTGTATTTGTTATTATTATCTAGCTAGACTTTACACTCAACGTGGAGTTTATTTGTCTTTATTCTATAATTAGTTATATATAAAATAAAACTTTTTGAAAAATGGTAAATAAAAATTCAGCTTTTGTTGTTGCTAGATTTGTGTGGTATGGTTTAATAATTATCCAGATTTTTGTTTGAAAAATAAATTAAATTAAATGGGCAAACAATTAAAATGGAAAACAAAACTAATGGTTTTTTTCCAGCAGTATAATTGTTGTCTTTTTTTTTTGGAATTTTGTTATTATTGAAACTGTGTTATATTTCAACAATTACCTTAATTATTTTTTTGAAAATTAAATTAAATTAAATAGGCAAACCATTAAAATGGTAAACAATACTAATGTTTTTTTTAGTAGTATAATTGTTGTCTTTCTTTTTTTATTTGGAATTTTGTTATTATTAAAACTGTTTGTTATATTTCAATTACCTTGATTTTTTTTAGCAAATAACATTGAATGAGTATGTGTATAATATTGACGATTTTAAAATCTTGAATTCGCCAATAAAAATAAAGAACAAAACAAACGGAGTTGGATGGTAGAAAATTGGGATTATTTTTTATATTAAAATAATAATGGCTCTAAAATTGGGAAATTCTAATTAATGAATTTTACTTCTTTTATCCTTTAAAATGTATTATTATGTCTTATTTAATCTAATTAGACGATGCAGTTCAACTAAAAGATAAATAAGTTGTAATTTAAAATAGTCATAAATATTTAAATCTTAATGGACTTTTTCTTTCTTGACCAAAAAATTAAATGTTAGAAGTTACCTATTAAAGAAAACTATACATTATTAATTGTGTTAAATGATTTAATTTATTTATTTGATAAACACAAAATTTATATTTGTTAATTTAATATAAATATTATTATTGGTTTTGAGTAAAATTACCCTTCACCCCCTACCCCACCCCACCTCCACAAACCCTTTACACCTTTGTTTGGATGGTTTTATCTGTTGTAGTATATTTTTAGTGTAAATACAATGTTTATTTTGATTGTTATTTAAGTTTTATTGTATTTTATCGTTTAAATTCATTGTTAGATTATAACAAAAAGACACATAATTTTATATAACGATCGATTTGATGTGATTATGTCATTACCATAATACATTCTTTTCATTTGTCTTTATTTATTATATAATAACTATATTTCATCTTTATTCTACCTTTTCATAGAATCTCTGCCCTGTACCTTACTTTTGTGATAGGTTTATCATTCAAATTAGGACGTGTAACATTATGCAACGATAAAGAATGATACAATCTATCCCATCACCGCATTCATTAAAACAAGACAATACAATATAATATGATATAATACAATATATTATAAAACAATACGTAACAACCCTCCGAACAAAGTGTAAATGTTGGTCAGAAATGATTGTGATTTATTCAATGATTCACCTAAACACGTTATTATACAACTAGTATTTTCCTTTCTACACTTTATTAAATTAGACCTTATTAAAATTGTGAAATTAAACTATACACTCGTGATTACCTATTCAAAGTCATTGACTATGTACACTCAATTAAATTAGCTATTCATCAAAAGTTATATTATTTCAATTATTTATGTGATGTAAGAATGAAAACTTTTCTTATTCCATTTTTTTTCTTTTATTCGAATTTTAAGCTAATAAAAAGAAAGTACTGAATAAAAATTAATTTCACTACATTCATCATAGCTTACTTCATCCACATATCGCGAGCGTTCAATTATTACTTTCTCAAATTTTCTGAAAAACGAAGTCATAAAATATAGGTTCAAACTAAGATTAGACCTAATCGATACATATTTTTACACTTTTATTTTCTAATAATATTTTACATCTGAAAAATAAAAAGAAATGTCATCATATATGATAAAGAAATTGACGAGTACTAGACTGACAGCTAGGATAATTAATATATAAAAGCTAATAATTTATAATGGGCCATATATATATATGTTCAATCTATAATATAATAAAATATCCCATCCCTAATAATAACTCAACAATTCAATGAACAAAACAAAAATAATTTTGATATTCTAAATGATGACTATATTATTTTCTTAAATAATTTTAAAAACATGTACCAAAAGAATATTAAATATTTAGTCACAAAAGGATAAAAAAAAATAAAAAGTCATTTACTTTATTTAAGGTGATAAAAAGTACCATTAAATTAATATGATTTAATTTTTCATTTATATGGCCCCAAAGCCCACATGAGAATCACTATCAACCAGTTGTTTCATAAAAATTAAATTGATTTAAGACAAATTTAGTACCTTGTAAATGCAAATTTATTGCTTCTTTTTTTTAATGCCAAACATTTAATCATTTTGGAGTATATTTCAAACTTAATGCCCACTTAAAAAAACTACACATAAGTTGATTGATTTCCATTAATAAAAGAAGATTAATTAATTGTGAGTTTAAAGTTATATAGTACTCACCCGTCCCAAATCAAATTAATTATACATAGGCAGTGGCATAGTCACATATAGTTCAAGCTAGCTAGTCAGTCAAATATTTTTTATAAAAAATATATTATATATAAGAAAAGACTCAAAAATACGCCCTAAACTATCAAAATAGCTTAGATTTCCTTGAATTATATTCTGGCTCAAAATTACCTTTCCGTCAAAGTATTGTCATACTTACCCTTCTAATTAACAGAAGTATGTCAAGTGCCACGTGAACGCCACATTGATGCCACATAAGAGCCAAACATTTCCCACTTCCACGTAGACTAATAAGATACCTAATATCTAATTTCCCCTCATTTCTCATAAGATACGATTTCACCCATTCCCTCATTTTCGTGGTTAGGGTAAGAAGTTTTAGTTTTTTTGACATTTGAACTATATGAATTTCGATAGATATCCTAAAATGTATCTTTTCATTACATTAATATGACAAATTGCAACTAGTAATTATTTGATTGTGTAAATATTTTTTTATATCGCAAATACTTACAACTTAAGTTGAACAATATTTAGTCTAGCAACCAATAAATTGGAATAATAAGGGGAGCAACCTTTCAATTAGAGATTTAACCATAAGATACTCAAATGGAATAAAGATAAACTGAAATACAAGAAATAAAGAGGAGATTAGCATACAAAAGTTGGATTAAAGTTAGATTTAGTAATTAAGAACTTAATCTTTATAACTTAGTGAATAACCACTTCACATGAATTCTAGAAAATGGAATACAAGACAATTTTTTGGGTACAAATGATATTTCATTTTGAGTTCATTCTATATGAATTTGAACAATTTTCTAATTAATATCTAGGTTTTTCTTGCTATTTCTTAACATAGGGAAATAATTTACTTTGATGACTTTGTTATTATTTCTGAAAATAACCATTTAAATTCAACTGTTAAGATATAATCAATTCTGGTTTAATCTTTGAAGTGTTACGATTTAATCGTCCTTTAACATAAGTTTTTAATCCAAAACGTGTTTCAACAGTTGCTAGCTCAACCATTTGCACCATATGTTTAGTGTACACACTTAAATGCAATTAGCTTTAAATTGGGATATAGTAATAATTTTTACACCATTAGTAACAAAACTTAAACTACATTAATAATTAAAAAAAATCTTTTTCAATCATTATGGTGTTTACAATTAAATCCACCATGATGATATAAAAGAAATTTCAAGTCTATACCACCAACAAGCTAAGGGTACATAAAATCAAGCAATTAATCAATGTATTTTGGATTTATTAATAAAAAAACATTAAGTGATATGATTT
>JAJJBR010000128.1:0-51695 GCA_022817965.1 Solanum lycopersicoides
TTATTTGACAGGTATTAGTAATATTTTTCCATGATAATTTACTGAGTTGTAGAGTATGAAGACAATTGGGAATTCTTGAGTTTGAGCTAAAGATTTTTGGACACCATATAACCTGTCACCACGATACAACACAACATTAAAATGATCACTATCAACTAACAAGGTCTATCAACCTTTTGCTTGCTTAATGTGTGTTAATTCTGACCACAAGTCCTTCTATTTTTAATAGAGTTAATCACACTCTATTTAAGGGTCTCTCTCTGCCATAAAGATATACTCTTATCCGTCAAAGGCTATTTATAAGTATAGAGGCAAGAGAGAGAAACAATTTTGAAGAACGAAAACAAAAGACTTCCGTCAATCAAGTCAAGAATTAATGGTTGATTCATGTATATATCTTGACTAACTTCTCATAGTAATACATTTATATGAAATCATATAATTTCTACGATCTAAATACTTGATAGAATTTCTGAATATTTAGATTGTTTATGTTTTCACAATCATTAAAATACCAAAGCTTAATTATGTTGACCTTTGCTTCTAACCTCAAGCCATTTTTGTACGAATTTCAACTAAATATCTTAAATATATATTTAATAAATTTTCAATATTGATTTTTTAATGTAATTTTGCTAGATAAGGTGTGTTTAGGGCTAGTTTTTTAATTAATAAAGAAAAAAGAAGCTTAAAGAGAAAACTATAAGGATGGGGGTTAAACCTTACCATACAACCCTAATGAGATAACGAACCTCTACTAATTAATTAATAAACATGAAGAAAATAAAAGTAAGAGGAAATTAATAAAGAAAAAAGAAGCTTAAAGAGAAAACTATAAGGATGGGGGTTACCTTACCATACAACCCTAATGAGATAACGAACATGTACTAATTAATTAATAAACATGAAAAAAAAATAAAAGTAAGAAGAAATTAGTTATTCTATGATCATCATAAAGTTTATAATACGCTCTAGGATACTACAAATAAGGATGCTTAACTAATGTAAAAATATTACATCTAAGAATAAAGTTGATTTATCAACCTCAAACATCATTTTATACATGTAGGAACTAAAAAGATAGTTTTCCCCCATGTAACGTAACCTAGAGTATTTTCCTCTTGTCTTCTTCTTCAAATATGATTAACAAAACTTCATAGTTCATCACATCTTTTTAAGATTTATTGGATCTTGTTATTGCTGAAATTGTCATATTATTTTGCTTTGCCCTTCGCATCTATAGATGACTTGAAATAAATTCCTTGATCACCTTGTCATCCCAACTATGTTGCTTTCATGTATCTTCTTTTTGCTTTTGTTGCTTCCAATTCTTTGTTGCTTAGGTGAGAGATCGTCTTCAATTCGTTGGCCACCTTATTAAATAATATATATATCTAGCATATCAACCTCATCATCCCCGTCAATGATGTCACTGGCCAAGTCAATATCATAAGTTGAAATTGCACTAAATTTTGAAACAACTTCTGACTCATAACTCTTTTCTAATACCTCGGTGGTAACGGTCAAGTTCTTTTCAAAGTTATTAACTGTCACTACCATAGATGGATTTGCCTTAATGGAATTTAATTTTCAATATAAGTTTTCAAAAATCTAACCTCATATCGTAAATATGGATCCATTTTGAATGCAACTCTATGGCTTAGTCTCAAGTTAAAAGGTATGGGAATATTTTGTAAAAGGATGAACTTTTAATGCTTCATGTAACTCAAGGTGAACAAGACAAATATTCAATCTATCGGCTATATTTTTTTCTTTACTCTAATCAATACATACATTAGGAGCGTACTATCCTAACTCCACCATTATGGTGGCTTAATATATTAAAAAAGGAAGTCCACTCTCTTACCGTGACAGATTTAAGATTTTCGAGTTAAAATAAAACAAAATATAATGTTTGAAATTTAAAAATAGAGTTTGAACTTCTAAACTACTTAATCAATTTCTAGTTCTGTGTTTAAGAAATTCAAAATATATAAAAATTTATCTTTTATATTTGATAACGTCGAATAAACACATTACCGCCCCTAAATTCACCCTGCTCACCTATGTGTAATAAGAGATGGGAAATAACCTAAATTCAATGTTTTAGGTTAAGCATAGTAGATAAGCATAGTCAATCATCTAGACTTCTAGAAAATTTAATATTCATTGAATTTGAAAAGATTTTATACATTGAAAATTCACCCAATTACATTCCATTAGTCTTACAGCTTGGTTGAATGCTTGTTACCATGGTGTATTTTTCTATATTATGTTGTTAGTATTATCTTATTTTATAGTTATATGTTGTTAGTATTTATTTTAATTATTATTTAATTTGATTAGGCATGAAGTTTAAATATATATAAAAATCTTTTAACACAATCCTCTAAAATTAAATGTGTGTCATGATTCAGACCGTCGTGATTGACATCCACACTAACCCTCTGGTGGGAGAACCATTTCTACGACCTAACCAGGCAACTTAACGAAAACTAGAACATTTAAAGACACTGAAACAAGTTTAAATGTCTAACGAAATATGGAGTTTCCATAAACTCCGAAAGTTTAACAAAAACAACTACCAAAACTATTGCAGAAAATAACTCCTAGAACCTAAAATTCATTGTACCAAAACTTTGTAAACCATCAAATCTAAGGAAAAGGGATGCAACCCCTAAACTAACATAAGCAAACTCTAACTAAATAGTCTGAGTCCGAAAAGAGTGGATTTAAACAAAAAAGATCCATGGTAGTCTGAAAGAACTGTCTAATCCTTGAATCCGGTCTTCAATCAATAGTCTCCTAACTGAGGTCTATCAGGCTGAAAATGCCATGTACTCAACAAGAAAAAGCAAGTGCAGTATCAGTACATAACCAGAATGTACTGATAGGATCACGCGGCTACTCCCATAAGCACAATATACAACGAACAATTACAACACAATAAGCACACATATACAAAATACAGTTCAGTTATCATTTTAGGAGCAACATACAATTTTCTAATTTCAATGAAAATAAAATATAACACAATTATCACAAATGACAGTCTCATGGAACCCATCCCCCAAATTATTATTGTTTTAAAACGTAACACCCGATCTAATATATGTGTCGAAACATGATATTCAATCTAATATATGTGTCGAAACGTGACACCCGATCTAATACATGTGTCGGAACGTGACACCCGATCCAATCAGCACAACCACAATTATAATCATATCCATAATGAATAATACTCAATCATACAATCAAGTAACAAGTTCGTGACATGTATTGTTCATACATCATCATTTCATTAGATTGGTTCACATTTCCCTATTCACATACACGCATGTAATATAACGTAGCAATCAACCGACATATATCACAAATACATGAAATCAAACCATTACCTACCTCAAAACCAAGCTTGAATCCTCCAAAGACTCTTGAGCCTTTCCTTTTCGGATTCTTTCCACTTGTTGTTGGTGTCATGACCTGAGCCTACACCTTGAAAGTGTCCAACACTCGAGAACCATTGTTGGTCCCCAAACGAACTCTCATTCTGGCTGGCTACACGTGGAAGGACTAAGCACACAAAAACTTAAAATTGAAATAAATTCAATAAACGCAAAAACTCAACCTTTTAAAAAGTCTGTACAATACTCAAAATAAAAGTAAATACAGAAACTCCTTAACTCTATCTATCTATGAAGACTCTACTATTATAGAAGGATATCGAGACAAAAACCATGACCTTTCAAAACTACTAAATGTAAGATAAAGGTAAAGTCCTCCGAAATATAAGAAGGCTCACCAAAGGTGACTGGAATATCACATGACCTCAACGAATTGCTTGTTGATGATCCTGAATACTTGTATCTGCATCATAAAATAATGCACGATAAATGACTCAGTACGTGAAATGTACGAGCATGTAAGGGGAATTCTAAAGCATAAATATGTGCTTGAACTTGATAAAAAGGAAACATACTTACCTCTTATCAACTCACTCAACTAACCTGAAGAATAAGATACTCAACTCAAAGATATGAGACTCAACTCAAAGATATGATACTCAACTCAAAATACTCAACAGTGGATACTCAACTCAAGATAAAACAACAAAAGAGGTGTGATATACGAAAAACTTTTTAAATAGTAGAAAATAACTCAATATATTTAAAAAAATACAATAGTAACTCAATTTGTATGCAAGGATACAAGACAAATCTACTTGTATATGAAAATAAAAAGTAAACTATGTATATAAGCTCCAAGCGACAACTATCACTATGACCTATGTGATGATGCAACGTCTCGGCCACGCTATCAGAACTACCCTATACTTTGCCATGTGTAAGACTTACTACTAAATGGATCCACTAGTCTATACTAAAAAGCATTAATGAATAATCTGCAGAGTATGACTCTTTGTACCCACGTTGGCTACATGGTTTATAGGGGTTGTGAGTTATGTGAACTCTCCCACATATCGGTGCTCAATACTACTCCCAAAATATACTAGCTCATAGGTTTAGAAACATAATTTTTTCTATGATTTGATATAATTACTCAAAAATCTTTGTGTTAAAATATATGGTACTCAAACTGCTCAAAACACTTTTGGAAATCTCAGTTTTCTCTTATCTTAAATGCGAGAACATTTACTCTTGGGAATAATTAATTTCATATATAATTTTAAAGAAAATGAACTCAACACTGCTCTTTCTCAAAAACATTTTAAAATCATATTATAATATGATCATTGATGACTCGGGAAGCCAGACATCATAAACATTGATGGTATATATAGATACCATACTGCTCATACATTGATGACGTATTGGATTGTCATACTAATCATCTTTAAGAGAACTCTTTTCTCAAAACTCATCTTTACTTTCTCAAAACTTACTTTAAGAACTCAAGTGTTGACTTTAAAAAACTTTTTAAAACTTATAAATCAAATCATAGGGTTCATGTAGAATTATTAACATGGACGACTCAACTTAGGGATCTTAACTAATAGCAATATAGAATCTTAATACTTAGAACTTAAGGCTCAGTGATACTACTCATATCTAGACTCCTTGAATCATAGGGTTTATGCGAAATTATGGACATGAACAACTCAACTCAAGGGCTTCATGGGTAACATGTAATAGTCTCATAAGTAGGAATATAATCTCAAAAGAATTAGAAACTCAAGCTCAAAGACTTAGAACTCGGAGATACTACTCCTCTCAAAGATTCTCAATGTATGGAGTTCATGCATAATTTATGAACATGAAAGACTCGAGAGTCTACATAATAATATGGAACTCATGTATACGACTTTTCTCATTCTTATACTTATTTCCTCAAAACTTAGTCCAAAACTAAAGTGCTGACTTTGAAAAACTTCTTAAAATTTATAACTCAAAATAGGGTTCATGTTGAATTATAGACATGAACGATTTAACTAAAGGATCTCAATAAAAACATAGAAACTCAATAATTAGGAATAAAATCTTTAAAATAACTATAAACTCAAGAACTCAAATCAACTTATCTCATGAATACTCAAATCTAAATAGAATCCTAGATTTCTCTTTTATTGATTTGAAAAGAAGATGTAGGGCGTGAGGAAGAACTAGTAACATTGAATAAGAAATTGATCAGAAGCCTTAAAACCACAACTGAAAATACACAATCAAGAAAACCTTTCTTGAGATTCTTTAATTAGATTCTCAAAATCTTTATGACCAAGAATATGATTTTCATTAGTGATTCACAATTGTATGGAGGAATTTGAGTTGAAAAGACTGAATTCTTGGAGAAAGATTTACCTTAAAGAAGAATCTTGAAAAAGATTGAAAGAATCTTTCCTTAGGGCTTTGCCCTAGGGTTTGAGAGAGAAGAGAATGATCGATCGAAAGATGAAAATCTTATATTTTTTAGCTTTTTATTAGTCAAGAAATTTGTTTAGGGTTTTTTGGAGGTAAAAAGACAAAAACAATGCTTTTTAATGTTTTCACGTCGGCTAATTAGTAACAACTTGTATCTAATTACTAAGATAGTCATAACTTTTTACTCAAAAATTAGATTTATGCAAAATTGATGGCGTTGAAAAGTAGATTCAAATACCTTTAATTTGATAGGTTGTGACCCACATAACTCTTTATATTCTTAGAGATATGGTCGTTTGAAGTTGAACCAAGTAGAAACTTACATCAAAACTTAATTGATAAGGAAACTTCAAGAACACTTATCAAGAACTCATCAAGAAATTAAATTCCTCAATATTTATGGATAGATTCACAAAATAAACTTATGATTGGTGTGTGGATGAATGATCCCTAAACTATGGAAGCTTACATACGTCAAAGAACTAGGTTCTTGGTGAAATCTTGAATTTCTTGAATGAACGCTTGAAACTTTGAACTTTATCTCCTCTTGAATCTTCTCTCTAAAATTCTAAATTTGGGCATGAATGAAATTGATTCTACCCAGTTTAGACTCTAAAACCTTACTAAAAATATTTAAATTCGATTGGGTAAGGAAAACACCAAAATACCTCTCATATTTTTGGGTAACTTTCCTTATTTGGACAACCCGACTTCAAATGAGCATCTCTTTCTCATACGAGCTTAAAAATTAGCAAACTCGGTGTTGTTGGAAAGAGGATTCCAAGACCTTTCATTTAAAATCTTATGGGTCTCCTAACTCATCCAGTGGTAAAAGGTATGATCATTTGAAGTTGACCCAAAACTTAAAAGAACTAAGGAATGAGTTGAATGAATTCTCTTTAATTCTTTTCGGAATTCAAGGTGCTATATCTAATAATCTTAACTCTTAAGAAAGATTTAAAATTTCTTGGTAAAAACTTACTCACTGCGAAGAATGATTCATGTCTTAACTTAAAAAAAATTCGGGGTGTTATACTTGGTCTATAAACAAGTATTTTAATCAAGGATCAATAAATAAGGTCTAATTTACCTGGATAATAATCTTAATAACCCAAGACCAAACCCATGATCCTAATGTTCAGCTAGGGCTTTTTCCCACCATTAACTTCAAGCCAAAACCCTCTACGATGATAATTGTCCAAGATTCTAAGTTCTAGGAATCGAAATACAGATTAGGGGAGTAAAATCCTTACCTTTAGCACTAAAAGTCGTGAAAAACTGTCAAGAAATCACCCAAGATTATCTCCTAGCTCTTAAGAATGAAGTTTTACAGGAAAAAATGATTTTTTTCCTGACTTAAGTCGCGATTGGCCCGCCATAGCAGGACCCAACCCACCACATCGACCCTGCCATAACGGGAACAATCCTGCCCTGACGGCTTGCACCGATACAGAAACTCAGAATTTAAATTCCAAGCTCTCATTTCACAATACATCTTCAACCCTTGACATTCAGAAATTACTCTTTCCTACCAAGGTCAGTTTCAGAAGTTATACTCGCCCGAATTTGATTTCATAAAGTTGTACAAGCTCCTTAACGTCTTGACTATCCGCTCATGTGATCAAATTCATAATTAGATTCCAGATTCACTACCAGATCTCTCTAGACTTCCCCAGCCTGAGATTTCGTCAAAGTCTGGCCTAGCCTAGAATTTTCAAATACTACAAAAAAGGTTTTCTAGCTCAAATTCCTTTCATGTTCATTTTTCTATAACAAAGAAACCTATTGTTACAATATGTGTACAAAATATAAAAAAAGTATTTTTTAATCGAACACGATATTTATTTAGAAATATTTTAAATTTCGTGAGCAAATTTATTTTTCACATGATATATATGCTAATAAAAATAATAAAAAGGACAAAAAAGAGATGAATTGCGTTGCTTTTTTGGTCAATGTCGACGAAAAAGCTGTGCATTCCAATTTGTCGCTTTTTTACTCGACGATTTTCAAAAAGCAACCGGAGGCATTGCAATAAAGCGACTGACATCATTGTTTTTGGGGATTTTTTTTTTGAATAATGCATTGTATGTCACGTGTTGGATGTGTTCTATCTCACGCCAATCATGTAATCTTTTACCCAGGAATTCATTCTTGATGTCGAATTATTGAGTTCTTGAGAAGTTCTTGAATTTAATTGGTATCAGTGTTGTTTTGAGTTCTTGAGGCAAGAGTTTGCGAGAGTTGAATTAATTGATAGTTCTTTGTTTGGGTATCGCTGCAACTATTTTGAGTAATGAAAATTCGAGAATTTTGACTTTAGATATACGGTGGGTATGAGTTGAATTGAGTTTGGGAGGAGACGAAAAGATCAGGCAAATAATAGTGCTCAGGTCCGCGTTGCGGAGGCGCTTAGAATTTCAGTCCCCCAAATAATCACCCCTTTTCGTGTCGCGGAGAGGATACGAAGTCCTCTGCCTCAAAAATATTTTGCGACAAAAAATTTAATTCCATCTTCGTACCGCACCAGTGTTCTCTAATTTGAGTCTTCACTCGTTGGTTATTTCCAACTACCTAAGTCTTCAATAATCACTGTGTGATCCTATATATCCGGATCATACTTCTTGAATTTACATTTCAAATTCAAGATAGAGTTAAGAGTAAAGTTTGAGGGAATTCTTTGAGTCATTTTGAGAATTCTTTTGCAAACTTTTTAAAAAAAATTGTTCTAATACTTGAGTACTTGAGAGGATGATGAGAGTTGAGTTTCATATTTTAAAAAAATGAATATATGGGAACTAAATTCTCAAGAGTAAATTCTTTTACGTTTAAAATGAGAGAAAACATCGATTTTCAAATGATTTCACGAGGAGTTTTTAGTATAATCTCTTTTAAGAAAACCTTTTGAGTAATAATCTCAAGGATTGAGGATGAGAAAATGTTTTTAAACATATGAGCATGAGTTATATTATTGGAAATAATATTGAGCAGCGATATAGGGACGACTTCAAACAACTCAAAGTCCTTATAAACCATGTATGCCAACGTGGGTAGAAACGGTCATACTTTTTAGATTATTTCTTATTGTCTTTTAAGCATAGTGTAGTAGATCCACTTAGTTGAGGATGTCTTATACTTAGGCAAGGTATATTATAGTTCTGACGGCGTGGGCGAGATGTTTTATCATCACATAACTCGTAGTGATGGTTGTCGGTCAGAAAATCTCTCAAATAAAAGTAAAAGAGTTTATTATTGTATTTTTGAATACAACTGAGTTATTATACACCGCTTAAAAAGCTTTATTTATAATGTATTTTTATTTTTGTTTTTATATTGAACTGAGTTGAGTATCCTTGAGTTGAGATGAGGTGAGTATGTTCTTCCTTTTTATCAGTTCAAGCTTATATATGTGTTTTACAGTTCCCCTTGCATGCTTGTACATTTCATGTACTGATGTTATTTGGCCTGCATCTTTTGTGATGCAGATAAAGGTAACTAGGGTCATCAACAAGTGCTTCGTTGATACCACTTGCAGTTTGAGTTAGCTTTGGTGAGCCTCCTCCTTCTGGAGGATTCCATTTATATCTTTCAGTTTTGTTAGGATGTCGTGGGTCTTATACCGACTTTCATCATAGTTATTAGAGGCTTCATAGATAGACAATAGTAGTTTAAGAGTCTTTTCCATTTTCTTTGTGATGTTTAAAGACTTGAGTTGAATAGTTATGTTATTGAGTATTTAAGACTTTATTGAGTTAAACTATTTTTTAGTAGTGATGATGTTATGAGTTGAGTTACAATTGAGGTTAATTTATTTTTGGGTAAATCTTCCGTTGAGAGTTGAGTCAGACCAAGGGTTCGCTTAGGGCCAACAATGGTTGTCGAGTGTCATTCACGTCTAGAGTGTAGGCTCTGGGCATGACAATAATCATGAGATCTAATTCAATGCAACACCATGAAATGATATACCTCAGATGTCAATTAAGTACTTTCTCAACTGTATATTCACTATACTTCTCAGAAATGCATTGAGAGAGTTCGTGACCCATGGGAGACATGCGAGGTCCATATAACGATAAAGACTATTTCCATGTGTCTGTGCGGATGATCTCAACGCACGATAGTTCGGGGGTATATTTGTCCTTTCCTTTACATTAGGGGCACATTGGAGGTGAGCCGAGTCCAATGCTAGTTCTCATTTTTTTTTTGTCTATTTTGAATTCACACCACGTAGAATCCTATTAAGAGGGAAGGACTCTGTATCAAGAACTTTTCCACACTCAGAGCTCAAACTCGAGATCCATTTCCGGTGCTTTGGTGGTGGCTAATACTAATTATACTACTACAGTAGTACTACTTAATGCTTCCTTAACATTTTCAACATGTAACTATTCAAGCATTACCAAATAATCAACACGAGCAGACAATAATTGACTAAGTTTATATATACTACTAATCTAATATTTAAGTTAAAGTAATAATATCTAAAAATAGTTTCAAGTGCAACAGTAGTAGAATTTAGTATAAATAGCCATGGTTAGATGCACATCATCATCATAATAATTATAAACTGCTTAATTAATATTCTCTAGCATTTGAATATGGCTTCCAAAACAATTGCAAGTCGGTCTTCAGTAACCCTTTTCCTATCACTGAATCTCCTGTTGTTTGCTGTTGTAAGTGGAACCAATAATAATGATAGTGGAAATTGCGGAGGACAACAAACATGCTCAATAGATACTTTGAAACTTGGTGTGTGTGCTAATCTACTTAATTTGGTGAATGTAATAGTGGGGTCTCCACCAACTTCGCCATGTGCAGTTTGATCCAGGGACTGACGGACCTAGAAGCCGCGGTTTGCTTGTGCACAGCCATAAAAGCAAATGTGCTGGGAATTAATTTGAATGTACCACTCTCTCTAAGCCTCATACTAAACAGATGTGGAAAGAAATATCCTACTGGCTTCACTTGTTAAACTACGTACCAGCCTCATTATGCTTAATTAATTCCCAATATGGCCATAAATAAATAAATAAATAAATGTATCGTCGTGGTGCTTATGAAATTATGCACGTACGAACCTTTTTTTTTTAGGGATAATTGTTTATAATAGCAAATTAATAACCTAAAATAATTGGAGTAGCTAGGTTTTGATTTAATTGTGCTCAATAGCAAACGTTTGCAAAAAATTGCCAGGCGCCTCTCTCCCAATATCTCGCTCGCCACTCTCCTCCAATCTGTCCCTCGCTTCCTCACTTTTTATACAAATACAAGTGTATAAAAATTGTTTCGAATTGTATAAAGCAGAGAAAATTGTATAAATACATATATTTTTGTTTCCCTCTCTCCCCTCTTCCAGATCTCGCTCTCCACCCTCGCCTTTCTCACTTATACAAACAGAAACGAAATGTATAAATTGCGTTTCTGTTTGTATAAAGCGTGAGAAAATTGTATATACACATGCAAGTACATATATTTTCTTCCTATACACTTATAATTATACAATAAAAATACTTCCCTGCCCGATTTCTTTTGCCTTTCTCTCTTTCTCGTTTTATACAAATTTCAAATTGTATCTAATTTCTCTCTTTCTCGTTTTATAAAATTGGATTCAATTGTATATTCCCTGCCAAGTCTCTTTTGTCTTTCTCTCTTTCTCATTTTATACAAATTCAAATTGTATATAATCGTTCTATACACTTATAATCATACAAGTCGTTTTATACACTTCGTTTTTATACAAGTCTCTGCCCAAATGTCTTTCTCTTTCTCGTTTTATACAATTCGCTTCAACTGTATATCTATAGCGAATTATACAGTTTCTATGTTTGCTATGGAGCGCAATTATGCAAACTTTGCTATAGCATACAAATATGAATTTTTTATTTGCTATATGTGAAAGTTGACTTTTTTTTTTAAATTTAAATAAGTGAACTTTGCATATGCAAGTTCCTCAACCTGTTTCTCATCTTCCTATGTTACATAAATACTACTACTATCAAATCAATAAATAAAACCACTCTTTATTACCTCTCCATGCTCTTCGTATATTCGTACTATAATATTATAAAGAACTCTACTTTTGAAGAAGCCATAGCTAGGGGAAATCTGCGTAGATATCATTTAATAATCATTTATCATGTGTAATACTTGCTTAATTTTCAAATGCCCTACTATTTAATTTAATTAACACGTGCTAACATAAATTGCCTATTATTACTTAGCTTATTAATTAATAGCAACCATTCATTTCTAATGATTTTTCTTTTATGAATCTTATACATAAGTTAATTTAATTTAGCTACATATACCTTATATCAAAGCGGCATCTTCAAAAGCATGTTAATCGACTTGTATATTAACAGCATCTCTCACCTTAGAAATTTTGTTTATAGGATTTTTTTTTTCATAAAACATGTAGTATACATATCATGCCTATATGGAAAATCTACAGTGGACTATTATGATATAATATATTTGTTATAATGCATTTTCTGTCTGTTTGGACATCACGACTATATAGGTCCATTCAAATAATTAAATCATTCATCAAAGACATTTCCACAGCTATTTACATGTAGTCTAATTAAGTTGTGCATGACTTTAATAACATTGATTTTATTTTTATAATTAATTTAAGTTCTAAGTACAAGTATATGTAATTATAAAATGTAATAATACCTTATCAATATAATTACAGTAAACTAATAAGAGAAGTAATTAGTTATGCTTCATTTTTTTGTTTAATTTTAATGCTCTAATTTATTTCAAATATTTGCATTTCCTTTTAATTTATGAAGTTGGTGTTGTATTTCGTTATATTGTACTTACAATATGTGGAATAGTATTCATTTTTTAATGTAATATTATGTTAAAAATGAGTTAGAAAATAAGCTATAAGTAGTTATTCAAATTTGAAACAATAATTCAAATTAAACTTGAATTATTCACGGCCAAACATTTATTTTTATTTTTATTTTTATTTCTTCTATGTAAATAAAAAAGAACATGAAGTTGCTACAACAAATTTTCTTTGTCGTTAGAATTTTTGGGTGATAGAATTTCATTGTTGAAAATAATAGAAAGCTATCAATTAATACTACCTTCATTATCTTTTATTTTTTCACTATACAAAAAGTATTTTCTTGCTTTTACTTCTCAATTTTAGCATATCAAGAGATTTTTTCTTCATGATTTACCCTTTACATTAAAATTACTTATTCTCAAATTGTCTGTCAAGATTTAAATAAATACATGAGAAAAATAAGCAACAATGCATATCACATTTTAACGATATATATTGATAAATTTAATAATAAAATAAAACAAAATTTAAATAATAATTAAAATAAATACTAACAACATATAACTATAAAAAAAGATAACACTAACAACATAATATAGAAAGATACACCAGGGTAACAAGCATTCAACCAAGCTGTAAGACTAATGGAATGTAATTGGGTGAATTTTCAAAGTATAAAATCTTTTCAAATTCAATGAATATTAAATTTTCTAGAAGTCTAGATGCTTGACTATGCTTATCTACTATGCTTAACCTAAAACATTGAATTTAGGTTATTTCCCATCTCTTATTACACATAGGTGAGCAGGGTGAATTTAGGGGCGGTAATATGTTTATTCGACGTTATCAAGTATAAAAGATAAATTTTTATATATTTTGAATTTCTTAAACACAGAACTAGAAATTGATTAAGTAGTTTAGAAGTTCAAACTCTATTTTAAATTTCAAACATTATATTTTGTTTTATTTTAACTCGAAAATCTTAAATCCGCCACGGTAAAAGAGTGGACTTCCTTTTTTATATATTAAGCCACCATAATGGTGGAGTTAGGATAGTACGCTCCTAATGTATGTATTGATTAGAGTAAAGAAAAAAATATAGCCGATAGATTGAATATTTGTCTTATTCACCTTGAGTTACATGAAGCATTAAAAGTTCATTCTTTTACAAAATATTCCCATACCTTTTAACTTGAGACTAAGGGTGTGTTTGGTATGAAGGAAAATGTTTTCCATGGAAAATGTTTTCCAAGAAAATGTTTTCCTGGAAAACAAGTAGATTTTGAACTTATTTTCTCATGTTTGGTTGGTGAGTAGAAAATATTTTTAGTGTTTGATTTATGAATGAAAAATGTTTTTGAAAGACATCTTTTATTTTTACTAGAGTAAAAAATAATTTATGAAATTGAAAATATTTTTTAAAATCAAAATTATTATTTTTGGGGTGGGGGTGGGGGTGGGGTGGGGGTGGGGTGAGGGGTAGTGGGTGGGGTCGGGGGGAAGGGGGGGTTAGGAGTGAAAAAATAAAATTTTGAAGTTTGATAGTATTTTTAAAAAACAAAATTAATTATTTTGAGGGTTGGGGGTGGGTGGGGGCTGCCGGCGGTGGGGAGTGGGTGGGTGGGTGGGTGGGTTAGGAGTTTAAAAATAAATTTTTGAAGTTGAAAATATTTTTAAAAAGCAAAATTAATTTTTTGGGGAGAGGTTGGGGTTGTGGTTGGGGGGGGGGGGTTGGCCGGGTCAGGGATCGGGTGAAAAAATAAAATTTTAAAATTGAAAATATTTTTTTAAATTGACGTTTTTCTCAAAAAAAAAATAATAATTTGAAATTGGAGGAGAGTTTTGGAAAATGTTTTCCTTAATTTTTTAAGGGAAGTCATTTTCCTTAATTTTGAGGAAAATGAGTTGATTTGGAAAACATTTTCCAAAACTTTTGTCCCAACCAAACATGAGAAAATTGGAAAACATTTTCCAGAAAATATTTTCCTTCATACCAAACACACTCTAAGCCATAGTGTTGCATTCAAAATGGATCCATATTTACGATATGAGGTTAGATTTTTGAAAACTTATATTGAAAATTAAATTCTATTAAGGCAAATCCATCTATGATAGTGACAGTTAATAACTCTGAAAAGAATTTGACCGTTACCACCGAGGTATTATAAAGAGTTATGAGTCAGAAGCTGTAGTTTCAAAATTTAGTGCAACTACAACTTATGATATTGACTTGGCCAGTGACATCATTGACGGGGATGATGAGGTTGATATGCTAGACATATATATTATTTAATAAGGTGGCCAAGGAAGATGATCTCTCACCTAAGCAACAAAGAATTGGAAGCAACAAAAGCAAAAAGAAGACACATGAAAGCAACATAGTTGGGATGACAAGGTGATCAAGGAATTTATTTCAAGTCATCTATAGATGCGAAGGGCAAAGCAAAATAATATGACAATTTCAGCAATAACAAGATCCAATAAATCTTAAAAAGAAGTGATGAACTATGAAGTTTTGTTAATCATATTTGAAGAAGAAGACAAGAGGAAAATATTCTAGGTTACGTTACACGGGAAAAAACTATCTTTTTAATTCCTACATGTAACATGATGTTTGAGGTTGATAAATCAACTTTATTCTTAGATGTAATATTTTTACATTAGTTAAGCATCCTCATTTGTAGTATCCTAGAGCGTATTATAAATTTTATGATGATCATAGAATAACTAATTTCCTCTTGCTTTTATTTTCTTCATGTTTATTAATTAATTAGTAGAGGTTCGTTATCTCATTAGGGTTGTATGGTAAGGTTTAACCCCATCGTTATAGTTTTCTCTTTAAGCTTCTTTTTTCTTTATTAATAAAAAACTAGCCCTACCTTACCTAGCAGAATTACATTAAAAAAAACAATATTGAAAATTTATTAAATATATATTTAAGATATTTAGTTGGAAATTCAATATAAAAATGGCTTGATGGTTAGAATCAAAGGTGCAACATAATTAAGCTTTGGTGTCCTCTGTAAGGATTTTAATGATTGTGAAAACATAGATAATCTAAACATTCAGAAATTCTATCAATTATTCAGGATCTTAGAATTATATGATTTTCACATAAATGTATTACTATGATAATTCAGTCAAGAATATATACCTGAATTAGCCATTATAATTCTTAACTTGATTGAGAGGAAGTCTTTTGTTTTCGATTCTTCAGAAGTTGTTTCTCTCTCTTGCCCTATACTTTATAAATAGCTTTGCTGGATAATACTCTATCTTTATGGCAGAGAGAGGACCCTTTAAATAGAGTGTGATTAATATTATTTCCACCTTTCCATCATGGTGAGTAGTGGAGATAATGGGTAGTTTTAAAACTACCAAGTAACTCCCCACTTAATGGATAGTTGGAAGAGGTAATGGGAAAAGTGGAAGACTTAATGTGTGGTTGGAAGTTACTAAGTAACTTCCCCACTTTACCACTTCTCCACACATGTAAGTAACTTCTCCACTTATCCAATTAGAATTAGCATTTAGTTAGTAATTAAATATTAAACCAAAATAATATTAATGTGAATGGGTCATAAAACTAACATTCTCCCACTTGACACACGTAACTATCATTTACTTAATGGTTTAATAAACATTTCAAATTACAATGTGCACATATACTAAATCCAACAGTATTTGTTGTTTGAGCAAATCAACTAATAAGAGTCATAGCGGTCTTACATCACTTCTCGACATAATTCCTTCCATGTAATACAATATTAGCATATTTCGCAACACAACCTTTAAATACATAATGGTCCAACATTAATGCTTAACATATCTTTATCTTTAAAACAAAACTTGTCATCGTCATTCTCAACATAACGTATACAATAGAAAACAGGTAATAATAAAAACATATATATAGTTGAGCTCAAAGCGTCAATTGCATAAACATAATAAATTTTTTACAAAAAAATCATTCATTGCTATCTATAAAACTTATTCTTTCAACATGTTCAACAAATATTTTGGTTGGTAATCCTTTCGTCAAAGGATCAACTTTCATAAGTTTTGTGCTAATGTGTTCAATTGTCACTTTATGTTTCTGGACTGCTTCCATTTCAATTTCATATGCTTGGCACCCTTAGAATACTTATCATTTTTAGAGAAGAAGACTGTTGTAGTATTATCACAATAAATTTTCAGCGGCTTAGAAATACTGTTGACTAGTCCAAGTCCTGAAATAAAGTTTCGCAGCCAACTAGCCTGAACTGTGGCCTCAAAGCATGCCACAAACTCAGCTTCCATAGTGGATGCAACTATAACAGACTACTTCACACTCTTCCATGATATTGCTCCTCCAGCTAATATGAACAAATATCCAAATGTGGATTTTCGTGTGTCCACACAACCAACATAATCTGAATTTGAATATCCAATCACATCAAGATGATCCGATCTTCTATAAGTGAGCATATGATCTTTAGTTCCTTGCAAGTGTCGCAACACTTTCTTCGCAGCTTTTCAGTGATCCATTCCTGGATTACTTAGATAACGGCCCAATAGCGAAACTGATGTATGGTCTAGTACATGTTTGGTCATACATTAGACTCCTAACTATTGATGCGTAAGGAATATCATTCATTTGCTTATGTTTCAATTCAATCTTCGGACATTGATTGAGACTATATTTATCTCCTTTCTGAATTGGAACGGAACTTGATGAGTATTTTTTAATTCTAAATCTCTCTAACACTTTATTAATATAGGCTTTCTGAGACAAACCTAATAATACTTGTGATCTATTTCGAAATATTTTTATCTCAATCACATAGGATACCTCTCCCATATCTTTCATTTCAAAATTGTTAGATCGATATCTCTTGATATCGTGCAACAAACCAAGATTATTAGTAGTAAGTAAGATGTTATCAACGTACAGGACTAACATAATAAACTTACTCCCACTAACCTTCAGATATATACACCGATCAACAGTGTTTTCCTTAAATCCAAAAGTTGCAATAGTTTTATTAAACTTAAGATACCATTGTCAGGAAGCTTGTTTAAGCCCGTATAATGACTTCTTAAGTTTACACACCATGTGTTCCTTTCCTTTACAAGAAAACCCTCCAGGTTGATTCATATAAACTTCTTCCTCCAAATTTCCATTTAGAAAGGTTGTTTTCACATCTATTTGATATAGCTCTAAGTCATAATGAGCTACTAAAGCCACTATAATTCTGAGTGGATCTTTTCTAGAGACATGTGAAAATGTTTCTTTATAGTCGATGCCATCTTTTTGATTGAAACCTTTTGCAACAAGTCTGACCTTCTGACGTTCGATATTGCAGTTGAGTCACGTTTGGTCTTAAAGATCCATTTACACCCAACTCTTTTGCAACCTTCTGGTAATTCAACAAGGTCAATTACTTCATTTTGTTCCATAGATTTCAACTCATCTTTCATAGCATTTATCCATCTATCAGAATTATTACTTTCAATAGCTTGTGAAAATGAAACTGGATCATTATCAATTCCCAGGTCAATTTATGACTAGTGTAAATATACTAAATAGTCATAAGAAATAGCAGATCTTTTTGTCTTTGAGATTTTCTTAATGCTACTTCTTGTGGTACATCTACTGCAGGTTCATTAATTATCACTTCATTGAGATTAACAGGAGAATCAATTTGTTGTTCTTGTTGATTGTTAGGTGGTACAAGAACTTTAGGAACAACATCTTTAAAAGAAGTAAAAGCTCTAACCCTAACTTCTTTAATTTCCACTTTACGTGGTTCATCACTCCCACTAACTTCACCATTCTCAATGAACCTAGCATTTCTAGTTTCAACTATTCTTGTACTATGATTAGGACAGTAAAATTTATACACTTTTGATTTTTCTGGATAACCAATGAATAAACCACTGATTGTTCTTGAATCTAGTTTCTTTTCTTGTGGGTTATAAATTTTAACTTCTGTCGAGCAACCCTAAACATGCAGGTGCCTTAAACTAGGTTTTCTACCAGTCCATAGTTCAAAAGGAGTGTTTGGAACTTCTTTACTAGGAACCCTATTAAGTAAGTAAACGCAATCCTTAAAGCATACATCCACAATGAAAGAGGAATAAATGAACTACTTAACATACTTCTAACCATGTCCATTAATGTACGATTATGCCTTTCTGCTATACCATTTTGTTGTGGTGTTCCAGGCATTGTGTATGAGCACGTAAGTCATGCTTTTCGAGGAATTTAGCAAATGGACCTGAGTGTTGTCCATTTTCATCATATCTTCCATAATATTCACCACCTCTATCTGACATGATTATTTTCACCTTTCTATCTAGTTGTCTTTCAACCTTAGTAATAAATACCTCTACGACATTTATGGCTTAAGATTTTTTATGCAACAAATAGACATACCCATAACGTGAAAAATCGTCAATAAAGTGATAACATATTTTTTTTACTGAAAGATGCAATATCAAAAGGACCACATATATCAGTGTGTATAATTTCAAGAAGTTGTGTGCTTCTTATGGCTCCTTTCTTTGTGTGTCTTGTTTGTTTTCCTTTAATACAATCCACACAAATATTAAGGTCTGTAAAATCCAAATTTGAAAGAATTTCATTCTTAACTAATCTTTCCAATCTTTCTTTGGATATTTGACCTAAACGTTTGTGCCACAAGAAGCAGATTGTTCATTCACCAAACTTCATTTGGTTCCAATATTATGATGCAGAGTTAAGAGTATTTAGGCAAATAGATTCAAGATTCAGTTTGTATAAGTTATCACAAAGAGTACTAGTATCAATGAGATAATTATGTTTAAACAAACTAAAGCATCCATTACCATAATTAAAAGAGTATCCAGTCTTATCCAACTTAGAGAAAAAAACTAAATTTCCCGAAAGAGAAGGTACATAACAAGTTTCAAGTAAATCTAAGTGAAGCTCAATATCAAGGATCAAACGGTAAGTTCTAATAGCTTTAACTGGAGCCTTTACTTTATTCCCCGTATACACATATCTTTCATTTTGGTTTATGGTTTGTGTTGTAAGGAGTCCCTACATCGTATTAGAAACATGAACAGTACAAGCAGAATCAATCCACCAAGTATTATAAGGAACTTCAGTTAGATTTGATTCGAAACATGTCAAAGCACTAGGCTTACCTTTCTTCTCTAGCCATGCCTTAAATTTCAGGCAATCTTTCTGAAAGTGTAAAATTTTTCCACAGAAACGACACTTATCATTCTTGTGTTCCTTTTTATGTACTTGAGAGGATGACTCATTAACATTATGGTGCCTCAGTTTTCCTTTAGCATGTTTTCTTCCTTTCTTTCCAACTCCTTGATGACTTACAAAGTTGATGGAGTGGGTTCCTTGATTCTTGAGCCTTACTTCCTCTTGAACCAACATTCCGTGCAATTCATGCACGTTCCATTTGTCTTTCATGGTGTTGTAGTTCATTTGGAAAGGATCGTACTCAGACGGTAATGAGTTGATGATGAATTGTACAAGGAAATTTGTTCCACTTCCATTCTCAAAGACTTAAGTCTTGATGCTACGTTTTTCATTTCAATGACATGCTCATTCATGATACGTGAACCATCAAACTTCATGCTGGTCAAAGTACTTATTAGTGTCCCAGCAAGAGACTTATCAGTAGTTTGAGAGGATTCTTCCACGAATTTCAGAAAATCTTTTGCATTTTTAGTTTTGGGAAGAGTAGTCTTAATGTTGCTGGCAATATTCATTCGCATAAATATTATGCCTAATATGTTAGATCGATACCCGTGCTTATAATAAGACCTTTCTTCAGTACTGCTAGTTTCAGTAATAGCAGTTGGCTTATCAGTGTAAAGTACAACATCCTAAAACTCCAAGATGGAATTTGATATGTTCGCACCAATCTGAGAAGTTAAGGCCGTTAAAGGTCGTAACAGAGGCAAAGTGCGAATGAAGAGCAAATGCTACAAATATAATATGTTCATTTGTTAATATTTTGAGTTATAAATTTTATACTTACTATCAAATTCAGAAATGGTTTATAAATTCTTAAATGTATATTGATGTCCTCCTTTGGGCAAAACATCAAAATACAATTATAAATATAATGATGATTAAATGTGAATTTAACGTAATTCAATAATTTTTAATGTTTCAATCAATGAGGGAAATATGAACTTGATTAGTATTCATTAAGTTGTGTAAAAATTGTTCATATATCTACTAAAAAATGTAGCTACTTGAATGTTATTCTTTAATTTTTATAAATAAGACAAAATGTTTGTTTGATTGAAGTTTATGATTGGTCTAATTTCCTTTATTGATTATCATTAGTTACAAAAAGAATTGATGTGTGTGGTTTGATCCACATAGCTTTTTGAAGGATTAACGCGAGAAACAATCAAAGTAGTTTAAAATTACTATTTGAATTCTATATAGACACTAGAAAAAGAACAATAATTCGATACATTATAGTAATAAATGCATACAAGAGGATAATAGAAATTTGTCAAATTTGTAAAATACAAAAAATAAAAAAGATAAAATAAATATATGTATATAACAAATTTAGTAATAAACTAAGTGTATACATTAATTTACTGTCAACTATTTATAATCTACCCAGATGCTAAATATACTAATATTAGTTTCATATAAATTTATAATATTATTTTACAATAAATTTAATTCTGAAATTGGTCAATAAATCTATTATGATTGTATTTATCAAATAACCTCACATCGCGCGATCGCGCGGATACGCATAATAATTACATATAATAGGATTAAATAATAAATTGATATTTTATTTTTAAAATAGTTTCTAATTTGTTATGTTTGCCTTAAATTGATTTTTTTACCCTTTTAAAAAAACAAAACAAATTGCATCATTTTATAATCATAGTTAGTTATCTATTTAATTGAATTTCTCAATACATTTTCCATATTATATTATTAAAATAAATCAGCCATCAACCAAAAAACATATGGTATATATAAATATAAATATATAATAATAATATATAATAGTAATAGTAATAGTAATAGTAATAGTAATAGTAATAGTAATAGTAATAATAATAATAATAATAATAACAATAATTATAATTTTATTTTAATAATACTACTGCTAATAATAATAATATTAACAACTGTAAATAACAATAATAATAAAATCATTTAATTTATCTTTTTCTTATAAATTATGAATTATTAACTACATGTAATTATATCAAATATTAAATTATAATTTTAAATACAAGTTAGAAATTTAAATTATTTTTAAATTTAATGTGACCGATTTTAAAAACCTTATAAAAAAGGATTAATTTTTTTAAAAAATAAATAAATAAATATATATATCTATCTACAACTTAGTCCACGTTAAATTTTTTTATAATAAAAGATAGTCAAAATTTGTTTAACAAAATAAATTTAAAATATTAAAAAAAGTGAAAATAAAAAATAAATCAATGGAAATATGTAACCACTTCTTACTTTTGAATTTGTATAAAAGGCAACCACCTATCCATATCTATTTATTTCTTCCTTCTATAAAATATGTTATTTTTTTCCAGTATGTTTTTAAATTTTGTGTTGGTATCTTTTCTATAAACTAAATATTAAATTGTATATTTTTCTTGATTCTATGTTGATCTTTTTCAGTGTTGTAATATTTTTTCTTTTTGATTTAATTAAACATGATTCTCAAAATCGCTATTTTTTTTGTTTATTCAAACCGTAGTTTAAGGCAATTTTAAGTACATAGAGTTTTTATTGCTTAAGATTTGTTTTAAAGAAACATATAATCAATAATAATAATCATTATTATCTATCTATATATATTAGAAGAAGCAAAAAATGTCACACGTTAGCATCACATAATTTCTTAAATTTCTATACTATTAAAATTAATTATATGTGTTAATTTAAATAATATATTACAATTTATTAATTAAATTAAAATTTTAAAGAAGTACTAAAAATTAACATGGTATATTCCATAGTAACGTTATGTAATTTTAAATCTGTATTTAACTGATATGCAAAATTGTAAACAATTTACCCTAATTAACTTCAATTAAAAATAAATATTATATAAATATTTTAAAATTTTTACAGAAGATTTATTTTAGAAACTTCTATAGTTTATATTATTATTTTCAATCTTATAATTTTTTTTACCAAGTACTATTTAAATTTAAATAGGATGTTTATATATCAAAATATACATGTATTTCGGGTGACAATTTTATTTATATGAAATCACATTTCATTTTTATTTTTAGAAAATAAATAGCATAAGAAAATAATAAAAATAGGTAAAAAGAACAAATAAAAATTAACTAATCAAAACCAACTTAAATTTCTCACGTAAAATCTCCATTCCCTATTTTTCTCACGTATTATCATACCAAGAAAAAATATAATATTTTTTCAAATAGAGAAAAATTTAAAATTAGATTTAAATATTTTTTTAAAGAGAAAGTTCAGTTTCAAACTTTCCACAACGAACGACTTTTTACTACACTTATTCATAACCTAAGTAAATATTTAAAAGAGTTTCCTGCATAGATTTTAAATTACGTAATAAATGCATCAAATGGAAAACAGTATTAAAACTGCTCATTAACCAATTACTATGGACATAGTGCTATTTTCAGAATAAACCATTTTTATAATTAATTCTATGCATGCTTTAAAAAATATATAATTAATGTCTTAAAATTTGTATCTAAAATTAACACAAAAAAAATTACCATATAACTAATTTCATGTTTCTTTTTTCCTAAAATGAGTCACTATGTTTGAATTTAAAGTTCAAAATTTCATGTATTGAAATAAAGAATTTTAAATGATTAAACAAAAAAACATAATTTAAGAAAAATAAATGTAAAATCACAAAGATTATGTGGGTGGTTAATTTTAAAAATACAGATCATATAAATATAATTTTGAATTCTGAAATTTGTTATGAAAAAGAATTAAATGAGGCCTAACATTTGGATGACTTTTCAGAAGCTCTATCTACTTTATTAATGTGTAATGCTAAATGACCATAAAATTTATTCAGAATTTGATCAAAAATTTAAAAAATATATAATATGTACTTTATTTTAAAAAAATTTATTTTTTAATTAAAAAATATTTAATTTAAAAGGATTTTCTCATTGAAAAAAAACAATGATCATTATTAAGATTATGATCTTCTTAGAAATTCAAATATAATACCAAATATATTATTTTGCAATAAAAATAGGACTTGCTCTTTCACGGTTTTCTTATTCATCTTGCAATGTTTGTTTTACATATTTGACGTTCGTATTTATTTTCGAGTTTCAGTATATGTTACTTTAGTCTTTCTAATAACTAATTAACATCATTTTTGAAAATAAAAACTTTATAAAAATTATTTATAGTTGATAAAATTTCTTCTTATTAGTTTTTTGTAGGTGAAAACAAGGACAATGTCCAAAAAAAATTGTATAATGTTCAGTTGGAGACAAGACACAAAAAAAAATAAGTAATTTTATTAATCTTCACAAGCTTGAGGATAGAAGCAAAGATAAACACATGATGTTATATATATAACATATAGTTTTTAAAAAAAATTGAGATAAAAATAATACTCCTTCCGTTTTATAAAGAATGATCTGGTTTGACTTGGCACAGAGTTTAAGAGTATAAAGAAAACTTTTGAATCTTGTGGTCCTAAATTAAAGTTAGGTCAAATGTACAAAATTGCCCTTTGATCTTGTGGCTTTAAACATGCCACGTGAAAAGTTGGAATTAAAATGTTACCCAAAAAAAAGAAAGAGGCCATTCTTTTTGAGACTAAAAAAGAAAGGAGGTCATTCTTTTTTAAACGGAGGGAATAGTAACTTTTATCTATTAGTTTATTAATAGTCGCGATCATATTTGAAAACATAGGGGTGAATATTATAATTTTAGTCATAGTATAATTATTATTTTGTCAAATATTTGTTTATACATAGAAATGATTTTTTCAGTTTTAGTATATACTGTAGGCTTTCTAATAATTAATTTACATAATTTTAAAAAAATTAAATTTGTAAACTATTTGTAATTGATAAAATTTCTCATTGTTTTATTATATGACAAAACGAGGACGGTGTCCGAAAAAAATGATGTCCACTTAGAGTTTAGACACAAAATAATATATAAAATGATTATATTAATCTTCACAAGCTTGAGGGTTTGAAGCAAATGATACGAGATGAACACAATGAATATATAATTTTGTGCTTTTAGTCGTGTTTTTTTTCTATATCTATTAGTTTACTAAAGCTTACGGTCATGTGTGAAACATAACATAAAGAATATTTTCTTATAAGTTAAATATATTGACTCAATGTTCTGGGAGATTTTATTTATTAAAGACCCTTTTATATTTTATCATTATCTTTTTTCTCTCAAAGATAAAATAAAGTTTAATTTTTCTTACAATTTAATTAAAATTTATTAACTTCTTAAATTGTTTTATATTATTTAATATATTTATCTGCAAATAAAATACATCATTCAATTTAAAGAATAAATTGCAAGATTAACGTGATGAAATACTTTCAATGTGATATTTTTAATGGACAAATATTATGATTTAAAGCTACGTTAAAAGGTCACTAACTAAAATCTTAATTGATATTAAATAATAAAATACATTAATTTAAATTCATACATAGCTAATATCATTAATTAAAACTAAAATTAAATATATCATATTGAAAAACAAAAATATAACTAGTTCAAAATCATGATTTGAATTTAGGTAAAACAGTAAAACACTATATAAATAAATAGAAAATATTAAGTAAACAAATGTCGACAAGAGAATAACAGGGGTCGTGTGAACATATTTATGATTTTAATTAAATTGAAAAATAAATAAAATAATTCTTAAAATTATTATCATCAAATATAAATAATGAACTAAATTTTTATTGATTTGTTTTTATAAAGTAATCTATTAAATACATATCGATGTGTTAAATAAGTTAAGAATCTCCCATGTAAACTTTACAATATCAAATTAAATCTTGAAACTAATCAAAAAGCAAATAATTATGTTTACATTTATCACCAGACTGCGCAACGCGCGGATACGTAAACTAGTTATGTTAGTAATTATGACTTAATTGTTAATTTATCCATAAAATAATATATTAAAAAAATAAGCTTTAGACGTTGGTGTTTTGCAATTTCTTAATAAAGAAAAACCGATCTGTGGAGATTTTCCGCAAATTTTTTGGCATTAGAAAAAGGGAAATTTTTCAAAATGTCAATATTTTAATATTTAATAGGATTCATTGTCAACACTTTTAATATTTAGTAAAAATGTCAAATTTTTTAATTTATTATGTATCTTGTTTAAATTCTATTTAAAGAATATAATTGTTAACTAACAAAAAGGAGAGATTTAGGGGAGAGAATTTTCTAAAATAGGAACAATTACTTAAAAGTCTCATCAGTTACAAAAATTTAAAAGTAAACACAAATTCAAAAAAATAAACACAAAGAACTCATCCCACTTATTCATCAAATTTCTAGTATCGATTTTTAAATTTTCATTGATAATACTCAATTTATGTTGAAATAAATTCGATTAAATCGCGTTTTTTAAATTTGTATTTTTTAAAATATTGTATCAACCTCAACAGATTGTAGTATTTTCATTATGTATGTTATTCTTTTCCTAGAATTATGTATCTTTCCTTAATCGTATTCATATGTAATGACTAGATTATATTGGAATACAATTCGTAATTTTTTTGTAATACAAATAAAAAAACAAACATATTTGGCAGTTATGTAATACAATTTTGATCACTAGGATACAATTTTAATTTCACTATGCAAGTAAAATATTAATTTTAATTTAAATGGTAAAGTGAGCATATAAAATACAAAATTTGTTGACATACAATTATGATGAAAACATAATAAAAAGTAATACAAACTTGTTGTTATTGAAATTGAGACTAAAATACGAAATGAGCACAATAAATACTCACATCAGTTGAAATACAAAATTGACTTTGTTGGTATATCATTATGATGAACACAAAAAAATACAAACTTTTCTGAGTACAATGTGAGTGTTAAATACAAAATGATCACAGTAAAATACTCACCACAATTTGATATTCAATTTTAATTTGAATTGTAAAGTGAACACATAAAATATAAAAGTTATTGGTATTCAATTATGATGAAAACATAATGAAAAATAAATACAAACTTGTTGTCATTGAAAATTAAGATTGAAATACAAAATGAGCACAATAAATACTCACTTAAGTTGAAATACAAATGTGACTTTCTTGGTATACCATTATGATGAATACAAAATAAAAAAAATAAAACTTATTTGTATACAAAGTGATATTGAAATACAAAATAAACAAATTAAAATACAAAATTATCGTCATTTCTGTTCTAAGTTTCAATTGTGATATTTGAAAAATAGAACATTGTTGATTAAGTTGAATACCTCAGTAATTTTCTTAGATTCTGCCATTGGAGAGTGATCCAGAGTTTATCAAATCCAAAAAGTTATTTCAACTACAAACAACAATTTTGAACGATTTATACAAAAGTAAAATCATAAAACAAATATTTAAAAATAAATAAAAACTCATATTTTAATAAAAGGGATTGTGTGAATATCTTTATAAATATATTTTTCTGAAAAAAAAAGAAGAAGAAGAAGAGAGACAGACTTTGAAATGGAGAAAAATTGGAAGATGAAAATATGAGAGAAAGAATTTATTTCATTTTTAAAAAAATATATGAGAGAGGATTAATTGGAAAATTTGTAATTAAAATAAGATAAAATAGGAAGTAAATTATAATACACAATCCTTTCTAAAATAATGATATTTTTGACATTTTTACTAATATTTATAAAGTATGGAGGTTTTTACTAATTAAGTTAAATTATTTGACTAATTTGCTAATTTTTCCTTAGAAAAATGACTTCAAGAGATCAATTCGATACAAATAATAATTTAAATAATCGATTTTGATCACTTTTGGTAGATATTTTATATTTATTCGGGCAGATTAATGTTTGATCGGGGTAAGTTAAAATAATTTAATTGGATCTCTTTTTTTCCGCAAATTTATCACTAGACGTCTTTTATTAAACATAAAAAATATCAATAGAGAAGTGCAAGCAAGGGGGGCTAGGCCTAACCAATGGCGTAGGCAGAAAATTTGTGAAGGGTGTTCAAAGTAAAGCCAAAATAGAGAGGGAAAAAAATGTAACCATGGAGATTTGAACGTTAGTGCCAAACACACTTTTGCACACTATTGCCACTAAGCTTGTGCTCTATACCTGAAAAATTATTCCGTTTTTAATTAAGTAACTGTTTTAAAGCAGACCACATTAAATATGAGTGATGGATTGAATTGTAGTAGGGGTGTCAAAAGTGAACCCAAACATAGGTAACCCGTCCAACCCGCCCTGAATTTTAAGGGTTGGACTCAAGATAATTTGAATTGGGTTCATTCTCAACCAATTCAAGCTTAACCTATTTGAAGAGAATTCTCAATTGAGCCCAATTCAATCTCCAATTTCAACCCGTTTTAAAACTTTTTATTAAGATATGTTCCTATATTGAAGGTATGAATTATTATCTTTTTAACATATTTTAGGATTTATCTATCTATTTGTTACTCTTTTAACAAAAATTTCTTGAGCGGAAATTCAAATTGTGATTATAAAAGTTAAATATCAATATGTTAAATTATTGAGATTAATCGGGTCAAATTGGGCGTATCAAGACCAACCCATTTTTTAGCCCATTCGAGCCCAACCCATTTGAGCCCAAAGTAAACTTGGGCGGCTCAAGACCCAACCCGATTCTCTGTTGAACCCATTTTAATATTTCCATTTTATAAAAATAACACCAGATGCACATTTAAGGCAATATATATCAAGTTATAAACATATTTTTAAAAAATTCTTACTTATAGCATATTATTTTCGAGTTATAGCATATCAATTAAAATTAAATTTAATTAAAAATTAATTATAATCTAATTTAAATACTAATTAATCTGTTTAAATTTTTTTATTTTATTATTACAGTTACGTTTTTAAAAACCACCTCTTTAAATTTTTAGTTTATTAATTATATATTTTTACAGTTACTTTTTTACAACTAAATATTCAGTTTACATATTTTTAGGGATTTAGATTTATCATGTTCCTTATTACCGTTACCCAATCACCCATACCCCAATCACAGCCCACCCCATCACAAGTCAATCGGAGGTTACACGCAAATCTATAAAAATAGAAAAAACATATATCTTTCTCAAACACTGCAGAAGAAAAATCTTTATCATATTTCTATAAACATACATAAACACTACAATATAATTTTAAGCACGAGAACTTAGATGGGTCTGTCTTGAGAAGGTAGCATAATTACATAAGAGTAGGATTAAAAATATCCCCTCTATGCAATCATTCCGAAATGGAGAAAAGACTAATGCTCTACACTGAAAGTATAACTGTACTGCAAATCTGCAATTGCTATTGCACCAAATAAAAGTTACCAGAAAGACAGAGATAATGATTGTAATATATGCTTCAATGAAACCTTCCCAAGTTTTCTTAGGGGACAATGTGATCAAAGGAGTTCGCCCAAAGAAGAATCCGAAAAAAATAGCCAGCTATATCATTGATCACAATGAGCGAAGCTAGAAGCAGAAAGCTGCATAAAGTTAATCTGTGTTTGAAGTTCCATAACTATGTTCAATTTATTGCATGATTAAAACCAAATCAAAATAAAAATGTATGTTCCCCCAGAACTAAAAGAGGTTCACCAAGGATTTCTACTAGATATTTACCAAGACGAAAGGAATTTGAATCGGCATCAAACCAGACTTTTTTTATGACTGTGGTGTCCGTTCAGCTTTCGTGCACCTTTTATCTTTTTTTTGGACTACATATTGTTTTAACTCTTGAACAATTTGTTTATGTTTAAGTATTTCATTATTTTTCAATATCATATATTTTTTTCCAGTTATTCCATCTTCATATGAATTACAGATTGGTTTATATAGTTTATGGATACTACTACTATACATAAATCATACCATCTGCACTCAATAATTCAAATTAGCACTTTCATTTCAAAATGCACCATTTAATGGATAAAATTTGTATCAAATATGATTAAAATATGTATGAATTTTTCTTCAATTATTGATTATTTTAATTTCATGATACTATATATCAACGGGTTGTCAATGTACGCTTAGTTTGGATGAAATATGTATGAAGTTTGATTACTACTTGTATGAACATGACATCACATTTTTTATTTATTATCTTTTTAGTATGAAAAATATCATACATTCAATTTATACTTTTTTAAAAATACATGTATGAATATGTATTTTCAATTGTTGATTATTTTATTTTCAGGATACTTTCAATATATATAATTCATACCATATGGATTCACTATTTTTAACATATTTTAACTAGGAATTCATTGTACCGTTGATATTTAAAAATAGTGTATCCATTTGTATGAACTTTGTATGAACTATGTATGGATTTTGATTAATACTTGCATGAAAATGGTTGAAATAAAATAAAGTTTGTATTGAAATAAAACTTGAATAAAATTGGTATAAAGTATGTTTCAATGTTATTTATAGTTGGACAATATTCAGAAACCACAATTACTCAAATATTAATGATACCAAATGCACTCCACAAAATAAAACATGTGTCTAATAGACAAAACAACATAAAAATTGTGTAACAAAAAGTAAAAAACAAGAAAACTTTTTTTTGCACAGGATAATTTGAACATGTTTTCTTGTTGTGTCCATCTTAATGACATCTACTGCAAGTAATCTTTGACCTTTTGAATTTCACATCAGCAAAATCCATTAAGCGTTCAAGTTGCGTCTTCCCACTGATCTCTTTGGATCTGGTGGCATCAATTTTAGGCTTTGTAATATAACTTGGTATATCCGTACTCTCGCAGAGTGTCACACTCTTCCGTTTTTTCTTACAATTGTTTGAGGTATGGGGGGGGGGGGGTTAAAAAAGTAAAAGAAAATAATTATTTTTTTTTTAGAGTCGCCACTTGGAATTGAGTTTTTAGGTGTTCAGAGTCACCTGATAATTTCTATTAAAATTAAGAAATAAACTTTTTTTTTTGATCTACTATAACAGAGATTGGGTAAGGAATTCTATTGACCGAAGGAAGGTATGAGGCACCCCCGATTCCGTGGTTCTAACACGGTTGTTTTATTAACTTATATTTGGCTACAAATAATTTTTTGGATAAAAAGATAAATTTGCATTGGTTACTATTTATTTATTTTAAAAAAATATGAAATAAAAGAAATTGATTGGCCTAGGAGCGTAACCACACACAGACCCTTTTTTTTTAAAAAAAATACACACATCAAGAAACGTAACCGAACACATGATGATATTTAAATTTATTTTTTTATTAAAAAACTGATAATTAACTTTAACTTTTTTAAAAACCGTTTATACAAAACATCCCTGCTCAAAGGAAACCATTAGAAAAACGTCTAATATTTTTTTTTATGGCTTCCATTGGCATGTTCGGGGCATCTCCCTGTCTTCAAAAATCTTGATGTCTGAGTACCATTGCTCACATCTGGTTTCTGCTTTCACTGTATTACAATAGCCATGTTGTCTCGAGCTTGAATCTCTAATAGGGTGATGTAAGTGTTTTAAGGATAGGGAAGCATTGAGTCAAAGTAGCCAAGGCATCGGCCAATTCATTATGAAATCTGGGATGTATCTAAACTCGATGGACATAACCTTTTGCTAAGATCTTCCACACATTGTCTGTTGGAGAAGCTTGAGGTCTCGAGTTTTCCATTCGCCTTGAGCTTGTCGAATAAGCAAATCAGAATCTCCCACACAATCAATTCTTGCACACCCAAATCTATTGCCATATTTAGACCCATGATGCAAGCTTCACACTCAGTCATTTTTTTTGTACAAAAGAAACGAAGTTGAGCTGTTTCAGGTAATGTTGCCATATGGGCGATATTATAATTTCCCCAATCATTTGTGCCTTTTGCGTTGATTGCTCCATCAAAGTACAATTGTCAGTCCTAATTTCCATGTGAATCTACTTCCTCAATTGAGTTATTCTCTTCATCTGGAAAATATGTATCAAATGGTTGTGTAGTCCACCATCGACTGGGTTCTCTGCAAGTGTTCTGCCAAAGCTTGAGCTTTCATTGCAGTGCGAGTGACATATATAATGTCAAATTCCAGTCAACAAATTTGTCATTTCCGAGTCTGCCAGTTGACATTGGCTTTCTGAAAGATATACTTCAAGGATCCATCCTAGATATGAGGTAAGTTGTGTAGGACAAAAAGGTAATCTTAACTTTTGATCTACCCAAGTTAGGGCGCCAACACGTCTTTCCATAATGATGTACTTGACTCATTACAGTGAATTTCTTGCTCGATGTAGTAGATAGCTTACTCTTTCCTGCTGTTGAATCGTGTTGACCAAGAACACACCCAGAAATTGTCTGTCACTGAAGATATAGAAAGAGAGGCCTATCAGGTTTAGCGGGACCAACACGGAAGGGTTGGACAACTACTCTTGATTTTTCAAAGCTGTTGACAGTCTTCTGTCCATCTGACAGCATCATCCTTCTTCAAAAGTTTGAAAAGAGCTCACAAGTGGTTGTGAGTTGTGCAATTAACCTGCTGATGTGTTCAACCTCCCAAGTAGACTCATAACTTCGGTTTATTTTCGAGGGTGGAAAATTCGAGTGACTTTATTTTGAAGGATCTAATTTGATTCCCCATTACTAACAATAACACCCAAAGTTTTCTAGATGGAACTCGCAAATACACATTTTACTGGATTGAATTTGAGATCATATCTTCGCACTCTTTCTAAGAATTTTCTAGATCTTGCATATGATCAGTCTTGTGTTTTTTAGACTTGATGATTACGTCGGACGTAACTTCAATTTCTTTATGCATCATATCATGAAACATGGGGGTCATACTTTCATGTAAGTTGCCAACATTTAAAAGACCAAATGGCATGATCCTGTAGCAAATAGTCCCACATGGAGTGGTGAAAGGAATTTTTAGAAATTTGTATCACATTCAGACGTCCTCTTCATCCATTAAGATTCTGATGCATCCCATTATAACAGTCCACAATAGATTGAATCTCAATTTTGCACAATATCAACTAGAATGTGGATATTAGGCAAGGGAATTTGTCTTTGAACTAGCCTTATTCAATTTTCCGATAGCCAACACAAACCTTATTTTTCATTTTTTTGTCACAGGAACAAACATTGGCAAAAAAGTAGTGTAACAGAATGACTTGATCACATTTTCATAAGTTGTTTCATGATTCATCCTTGTTTTTCACTCACGTCCAGTTTGAATTTCCTTCTTTTCTGTTGGATGGGTGAAAAATTAGGATGAGTGGGCAACTTTGACACCACTAATCAACTCTCAAACCTGCATATAATCAATAGACCAACAAACACATCTTTTTATTCAAACAAAAGTTTGTTATGACTACTTTCATTTCCTAATTGATATGAAGATTTATTATTATTTCCTTAACTTCTTCAGTATTTTTCAAATTGATTATCTTAGTTCACTAGGCTTAGGTTTGTGCTCAAACTGTTCCAGTTCCTATTAATTTCCCTAAAAACCTTCTTCATCATATTCAACCTTTGACTTGGTGATTCAAGAATAAACAACTCTTTAAAATCTGTAAGTGAATTCCGCATACATGTCATGTCATCAAAGCCGGCATTTACAGAACTGAAAAATAAAGAATAAAGAATTAGGCGGAGGGGAAAAGACAAAATTTACTATGAAATTGGATTTTTTTATTGAAATCGAAAAAGAGTAGAAGGGTTGACACTAATACAAATACTTGAAACACTCGGATCACAACCCTGACAATAACAAAAACAAAAGAGTAGCAAAAAAAACTACACAGACTCTTTCTTATGGGAAAATGAGTGGCTTCCCAATTGTTTAGCTCAACACCAGAGCCAGAGAACTGTACATCGACATAACTTGTAGTTTCACCAATTTGGACCATTCCACTTCATAAATTGACTCGGATCTAGTCAAACTTCTCAAAGTCCTCCTGAGTAGTGGAAGCTTGAATTTCTTGACCCTGAGGCTTGAGGAAAGACTTAGATGGGAAATCAATTGTGAAAATGCCCAATTTTCATTTTTGTGATTTTTATCCTTAATTTATCCAACTTGGTTTGATTTGTATCCACGGACAAAAATCTCTTGAATTCTAAAAGATTGACGGGTCCACGATTGCTTGTGAATGTACTCTCACACCTCAAGGACCCAATATTGATTATTGTTATGAAATGTTCTTTTCTTTGACCTAAGAAAGTACATATGTTCTACCAATTTACCATAACCAACCACCTGAAGCTAACTAGAGAGACAAAAATAACAAACACGTTAGGGAGTTAGACACTTTTGCATATATTAATCACATTTTTAACATTATGAGTTCAGAGGGTCATTTGTCCATCCTAACTTTGCTTTACTATATTGTCTTTTTTTTTTATTCATTATGTATTGAATGAACCTCTTGAGGTTGCTTATGTAACAGGTCATTGCATGAATCAATTATTTCGTAGTTCAGAAAAAATCGGACATGCAATGATAACAATTTTTTTTGAAACCTCATAAATTTAAAATAATTTTTTTTTGAAATTTTTCAATAAGGATCCCCGAACCTAAAGAAGGTTGCCTACGTACTCATTTTGGTGAGAATCAGGTGTACGTAGTTCGTAAGAAAAAACTTGCCCTAGGAAGACTACCCCTTTTTTTTACCTTTTAAAAAAAAATTAAAAGTCATAAAGCTATTTAAAGTTGTTCACACATGTAAAGGCCTGAACCAATTATTATCACATAAGCACATAAAACGAACATTTTGGTCTAGAGTGGGTACTTATCTTATAATTTTACTAGGTCAATGCAACATGATGCAAATAAACGTAGTCTATCCGAGATAGTTTTGCTAGGTTAACATTTTTGTGGAAAGTGTCAGACTGACTTTACTCGAGCGGACAACTCGAGCGCGGGTGGTCGGCATACCGGGAGCAGAGCTATTCCGGCTTAATTGGAGGTCTAACCCACCTAACATGTGATAACCTAGAATTAGGAGCGTAACCGCACACTGATTCATCCTAGACAGAAGTCCTGTGGAACGTATCGGCACACACAGTATGTAATGAAAATTCAAAGACTCAGAGGGTGTGCGAGAGAGACAATTTATATACAATTAATAATATCAAAATAATGAATAATTGAAATAACACAATTAGCCAACAAACATAAAATTTATCCAAATAATCAAAATAGCCAAAATAGTCAATGTTAAAGCTCGAATCTAAAAGAAATCCTCAGCGGAGTCGCCAGATCTGTCCACTCTTCTTTTTTTTTTAGTTCAGATTGGTGCGTATTGCACAAAATTCAGACATGTGTGTATTGCACATGAACAAGAATGGTGTGTATTGCCATGAATAAAGGACGTGTGCGTATTGCACGAAATTCAGATTGGAGCGTATTGCCCAAAGCTCTCGCATTGAGAGGCAAAAATGCGAGTAGCATGAGATGAAACACCAAACATGTGAAGACTTTGGAGATCTTCCTTTTTGTGATGTTTCCTTTTTGACTTGTAATCTGCATTTTCTTTTTTTCCTGTGTTGAGCAAATGAAAGAGAAAATTGTTAGTTTAAAGCGTGGTTGGTTTGTGGCCTTGATTCTCCAACGACTTGACCATACTCCCACCAATTTCTCCAACTCTACTCCAACTCCTTGGTTAAACAACCTTTGAAGCTCCCTCTTTGTCAATTCAGGGCCTTGATCTTTTGGTACTACCAAATATCATGGTGCGACTGATGTCCCAAAGAATGATGACCTTCACGAATTTTCAGTGAAGATCTGAGGCATTTTTAGTCCTTGCTCGATGGCATGTCAACTCAGGTACTCAGCTTTACTTTTGAAAACCGTAGTAAGCTTTGCAATCTTTGCCTTATTTTATCAAAGGATTATGCCGAAAAGACTAGAAAAATATCAGACTTAAGAGTATGAAAGATTAGATCAAGAAGACTATAAACTTAAGGAAGGATTTTTTTTTAAAGAAAAATGAGAAAGAGAACTTATCTGGAGGCATATGTCGACTTTGATTGAACCATGACATGCACTTTGGACTTGACCCCTGATCCGTTTGAGTTCTTTAGTTCTCACAATCTGAGTCCTCGTCAATTGATCTATGTGCCCTTCATGCAGAGGTGTCGAGAAATGGTCATCTTTGTAGATTTTTTCAATGATGTTCTCTCCCTTTATCTTAAGGTGCCCGTAGGATTTTCACCTATAAGATCTTTTTTTTTGTCGTCTTATGATGCCTATGAAGGTTTTCACCGATAAGACACTCTCATTTCTTTTTTTTTTTTTTTTACTTATGGTGCCCCCAAGGTTTTCACTCATAAAGTTTTTTTTCATATTTTTTTCTTCTTTTTTTTTCACCGATGTTGCCTTTGATGATCAATATCATTCTCAGAGTTGATCAAAACGTCGGTTGCTAGAATGAAAGAATTACAATCTGACATTATTCTATAAAAAAAAAAAAAAAAAAATGCCCAGTTTTTTATAAATACTGAAGACTAATTTTTTTTTTGGATATGACCGAACCCCAAAGGGTTGCCTATATCTTTCGGAATCAGATCAAACGTAGTTCAAAAAAAATCAACGAGAGGATTTTTTTTTGAAGAGGTGCCTTTGTTCTTTCAACCCAAACTTGTCGCAGTACCTTAGAACGCGTTAGATGTAGTATCTTTTGACTACATCTGCATGAAAAATTATGCCTGTGATTTTTCTTTCCACATCAGTAAGGTGCAGGGATCCTTTGGACAATATTTCCTTGATAAGATATGGACCTTGCCAATTTGGGGCAAACTTTCCCTTGGCTTCTTCTTGGTGCGGAAGAATGCGCTTTAAGACCAGTTGACCTACTTCAAAGTGTCTTGGGTGCACCTTTTGTTGTATGCATGATCCATCCTTTGCTGATAAAGCTGACCAAAACAGACGGCCATCAATCGTTTCTCATCTATTAATGCGAGCTGCTCTAATCGGGTTTTGACCCATTCAATATCTTCAATTTCAGCCTCGACAATAATTTGAAGAGATGAAATTTCGACTTCCGCTGGAATCACAGCCTCAGTTCCATACACCAGCAAATAAGGAGTTGCACCAATCGAGGTGCGCACTATTGTGCGATATCCTAAAAGTGCAAAAGACAGCTTCTAATGCCATTGTCTAGTGCCTTGAACCATCCTTATGAGAATCTTTTTGATATTCTTATTGGCTGCCTCCACAGCTCCGTTAGCTTTTGATCGGTATGAAGTATAATTGTGGTATACAATTTTGAACTGCTCACATACCTCATTCATCATATTGCTATTGAGGTTTGCAACATTATCTGTGATGATAGATTTTGGGATACCAAATCGACAAATGATTTTTGAATGGACAAAATTCACGACCGCCTTCTTAGTGACTGCTTTAAATGTGATCGCCTTCACCCATTTGGTGAAGTAATCAATTGCGATCAAAATGAATCGATGTCCATTAGAGGTTGTTGGCTCAATTGGTCTGATGACATCCATTCCCCATGCTACAAAGGGTCAAGGAGCAGTCATAGGGTGCAACTCTGAATGAGGTGAATGAATGATATCACCATGAATTTGATATTTATGACATTTTTTCACAAAGACAAAGCAATCCCTTTCCATGGTAAGCCAAAAATATCTCGCTCGGAGTATTTTTTTTTTGCAAGGACATATCCGTTCATGTGTGGTCCACATACCCCAGCGTGCACTTCATTCATGATCTTCTTGGCTTCTTCAGCATCCACACATCTCAACAAGTTCAGATCCGGAGTTCGTTTATACAAAACATCCCTGCTCAAAAGGAAACCATTAGAAAAACGTCTAATATTTTTTTTTATGGCTTCCATTGGCATGTTCGGGGCATCTCCCTGTCTTCAAAAAATTCTTGATGTCTGAGTACCATTGCTCACCATCTGGTTCTGCTTTCACTGTATTACAATAGCCATGTTGGTCTCGAGCTTGAATCTCTAATAGGGTGATGTAAGTGTTTCAAGGATAGGGAAGCATTGAGTCCAAAGTAGCCAAGGCATCGGCCAATTCATTATGAAATCTGGGAATGTATCTAAACTCGATGGACATAAACCTTTTGCTAAGATCTTCCACACATTGTCTGTATGGAAGAAGCTTGAGGTCTCGAGTTTTCCATTCGCCTTGAGCTTGTCGAATAAGCAAATCAGAATCTCCCAACACAATCAATTCTTGCACACCCAAATCTATTGCCATATTTAGACCCATGATGCAAGCTTCACACTCAGTCATTTTATTTGTACAAAAGAAACGAAGTTGAGCTGTTTCAGAGTAATGTTGCCATATGGGCGATATTATAATTTCCCCAATCATTGTGCCTTTTGCGTTGATTGCTCCATCAAAGTACAATTGTCAGTCCTAATTTCCATGTGAATCTACTTCCTCAATTGAGTTAATCTCTTCATCTGGAAAATATGTATCAAATGGTTTGTAGTCACCATCGACTGGGTTCTCTGCCAAGTGTTCTGCCAAAGCTTGAGCTTTCATTGCAGTGCGAGTGACATATATAATGTCAAATTCAGTCAACAAAATTTGTCATTTCCCGAGTCTGCCAGTTGACATTGGCTTCTGAAAGATATACTTCAAAGGATCCATCCTAGATATGAGGTAAGTTGTGTAGGACAAAAGGTAATGCCTTAACTTTTGATCTACCCAAGTTAGGGCGCAACACGTCCTTTCCATAATGATGTACTTGACCTCATTACAAGTGAATTTCTTGCTCGAGTAGTAGATAGCTTACTCTTTCCTGCCTGTTGAATCGTGTTGACCAAGAACACACCCAAAGAAATTGTCTGTCACTGAAAGATATAGAAAGAGAGGCCTATCAGGTTTAGGCGGGACCAACACGGAAGGGTTGGACAACTACTCCTTGATTTTTCAAAAGCTCGTTGACAGTCTTCTGTCCATCTGACAGCATCATCCTTCTTCAAAAGTTTGAAAATGAGCTCACAAGTGGTTGTGAGTTGTGCAATTAACCTGCTGATGTAGTTCAACCTCCCAAGTAGACTCATAACTTCGGTCTTATTTTTCGAGGGTGGAAAATTTCGAGTGACTTTTATTTTGGAAGGATCTAATTTGATTCCCCATCTACTAACAATAACACCCAAAAGTTTTCTAGATGGAACTCCAAATACACATTTTACTGGATTAAGATTGAGATCATATCTTCGCACTCTTTCTAAGAATTTTCTCAGATCTTGCATATGATCAGCTTGTGTTTTTAGACTTGATGATTACGTCGTCGACGTATACTTCAATTTCTTTATGCATCATATCATGAAACATGGGGGTCATAACTTTCATGTAAGTTGCCCCAACATTTTAAAGACCAAATGGCATGATCCTGTAGCAATAAGTCCCACATGGAGTGGTGAAAGCAATTTTATCAGCGTCCTCTTCATCCATTAAGATTTGATGATACCCCTCATAACAGTCCACAAAAGATTGAATCTCATATTTTGCACAATTATCAACTAGAATGTGGATATTAGGCAAGGGAAATTTGTCTTTTGAACTAGCCTTATTCAAATTCCGATAGCCAACACAAACTCTTATTTTTCCATCTTTTTTTGTCACAGGAACAACATTTGGCAAAAAAGTAGTGTAACGAATGACTTGGATCACATTTTCATTAAGTTGTTTCATGATTCATCCTTGATTTTTTCACTCACGTCCAGTTTGAATTTCCTTCTTTTCTGTTGGATGGGTGAAAAATTAGGATGAGTGGGCAACTTATGAACCACTAAATCAACTCTCAAACCTGGCATATCATCATAAGACCAAGCAAACACATCTTTTTATTCAAACAAAAGTTGTATTATGACTACTTTCATTTCCTAATTGATATGAAGATTTATTATTATTTCCTTAACTTCTTCAGTACTTTTCAAATTGATTATCTTAGTTCACTAGGCTTAGGTTTGTGCTCAAACTGTTCCAGTTCCCTATTAATTTCCCTAAAAACCTCTTCTTCATCATATTCAACCTCTTGACTTGGTGATTCAAGAATAAACAACTCTTTAAAATCTGTAAGTGAATTCCGCATACATGTCATGTCATCAAAGCCGGCATTTACAGAACTGAAAAATAAAGAATAAGAATTAGGGGAGGGGAAAAGACAAAATTTACTATGAAATTGGATTTTTTTTTATTGAAATCGAAAAAGAGATAGAAGGGTTGACACTAATACAAATACTTTGAAACACTCGGATCACAACCCTGACAATAACAAAAACAAAAGAGTAGCAAAAAAAACTACCAAGACTCCTTCCTTATGGGGAAATGAGTGGCTTCCCAATTGTTTAGCTCAACACCAGAGCCCAGGAACTGTACATCGACATAACTTGTAGTTTCACCAATTTGGACCATTCCACTTCATAAAATAATTGACTCGGATCTAGTCAAACTTCTTCAAAGTCCTCCTGAGTAGTGGAAGCTTGAATTTCTTGACCCTGAGGCTTGAGGAAAGACTTAGATAATGGGAAATCAATTGTGAAAATGCCCAATTTCTCATTTTGTGATTTTTATCCTTATATTTATCCAACTTGGTTGATTTGTATCCACGGACAAAAATCTCTTGAATTTCTAAAAGATTGACGGGTCCACGATTGCTTGTGAATGTACTCTCACACCTCAAGGGACCCAATATTGATATTTGTTATGATAAATGTTCTTTTCTTTGACCTAAGAAAGTACATATGTTCTACCAATTTACCATAAACCAACCACCTGAAGCTAACTAGAGAGACAAAAATAACAAACACGTTAGGGAGTTAGACACTTTGCATATATTAATCACATTTTTAACATTATGAGTTCAGAGGGTCATTTGTCTCATCCTAACTTTGCTTTACTAATTGTCTTTTTTTTTTATTTATAAAAAGTATTGATCGAACCTCTTGAGGTTGCTTATGTAACAGGTCATTGCATGAATCAAATTATTTCGTAGTTCAGAAAAAATCGGACATGCAATGAATAACAATTTTTTTTTTTGAAACCTCATAAATTTAAAATAATTTTTTTTTGAAATTTTCAATAAGGATCACCGAACCTAAAGAAGGTTGCCTACGTATCTCATTTTGGTGAGAATCAGGTGTACGTAGTTCGTAAAGAAAAAACTTGCCCTAGGAAGACTACCCCTTTTTTTTACCTTTTTAAAAAAAAATTAAAAGTCATAAAGCTATTTTAAAGTTGTTCAACAATGTAAAGGCCTGAACCAATTATTATCACATAAGCACATAAAACGAACATTTTGGTCTAGAGTGGGTACTTATCTTATATTTTACTAGGTCAAATGCACATGATGCAAATAAACGTAGTCTATCCGAGATAGTTTTGCTAGGTTTAACATTTATGTGGAAAGTGTCAGACTGACTTTACTCGAGCGGACAACTCGAGCCGGGGTGGGTCAGCATACCGGGAGCAGAGCTATTCCGGCTTAATTGGAGGTCTAACCCCACCTAACATGTGATAACCTAGAATTAGGAGCGTAACCGCACACTGATTCATCCTAGACAGAAGTCCTGTGGAACGTATCGGCACACACAGTATGTAATGAAAATTCCAAAGACTCAGAGGGTGTGCGAGAGAGACAATTTATATACAATTAATAATATCAAAATAATGAATAATTGAAATAACACAATTAGCCAACAAACATAAAATTTATCCAAATAATCAAAATAGCCAAAAATAGTCAATGTATAAAGCTCGAATCTAAAAGAAATCCTCAGCGGAGTCGCCAGATCTGTCACACCTCTTCTGTTTTTTTTACAATTGTTTGAGGATATGACGGGTTTTTGTTTTTAAGAAAAAAAAAGTAAAAGAAAATAATTATTTTTATTTTTAGAGTCGGCACTTAAAATTGAGTTTTTTAGGTGTTCCAAGTCACTTGATAATTTCTAGTTTGAAATTAAGAAAATAAACTTTTTTTTTGATCTACTAAAACAGAGATTGGGTAAGGAATTCTATTGACCGGAGGAAAGATATGAGGCACCCCCGAATCCCGTGGTTCTATCACGGTCGCTTTATTAACTTATATTTGGCTACAAATAATTTTTTGAATAAAAAAGGTAAATTTGCATTAGTTACTATTTATTTATTTTTAAAAAAAATATGAAATAAAGAAATTGATTGGCCTAGGAGCGTAACTACACACAAGACCCTTTTTAAAAAAAAATACACATCAAGGATCGTATCCGAAAACGTGATGATATTTAAATTTATTTTTTTTATTAAAAAATTGATAATTAACTTTATCTTTTTTTTAAAAAAAATGATTAAAATAAATAAATAAAAGAATATGTTGCAACATATAGACAAGAAAATGATAATTTTTTCTTATTAATAATTAATTTTTATCAAAAGAAACAAATAGACATCTAAGTATTACAACTTGACAATATCAACAAAAAAAATGATATATTTTTTCAGAATAATAATTAAACCTAATTTTAAAAAAAAACAAGTAGTGATATACTAGTTTTAATTTATTTTTGAATATATTGATAAAATTTTGGAAATGACATTTTAGTAAAAATTCTATTTTATGCAAAATGACTACATTGCTCTCTTTAAAAAAAAGATTGCAAAAATAGTCAATTTATCTAATAGTTAGATTACTAAGCCAAATTAGCCAATTTTATATTTTTATTTTAATAGTCATTTTATATATTAATTTAAGAGAGTTTTTTTATCATGAATATACCATATTTGCATTCTTTTCTCTTTATTTTTTTTATTTTTTATTTTTTGTAAAAATGACCAGATTTACATTTTTTTGCCAAAATGATCAGATTTACATTTTTTTATAAAAATGACCAGATTTACATTTTTTGCAAAAATGACCAGATTTTTTTAAAAAAAAAAATTAATCAAATTTACATTCTTCGCAAAGAAAAGCTCTTACTTTTTGTTTTTTATTTTTTTTTAAAATTTTTCTTTGTTTAACAAAAAATCACCAGAAACTAAAAAAAATAACTTTGTGATTGTTATATTTTAGCAAAACATGAGTCTACTTACTAATAATGAGGTAAAATTTAAACTAAACACTAATTAATAATATATAAGTACATAATAATAAATCCAATTATATGAGAATCACTATGAACTAAAGTAAATAAAAAAAAAATTCAAACTAAATAACATAGTAATAAACATAATCACACGCGAATCATAATAAACTTAACTAAATAAAAAAAAACAATTTAATACAAACAACTTTATCAAAACATAAAAGAACTTAAATATTAATTCAACATTACATGTGAAATGTAAAAGAAGTACCTAAAGTGATGACAAACAAAATGTGGACAAAAACTTATTTCAATTTCAAAGATCACCAAAGATGAAATATCTTTTTAAAGAAGAAGAATTCTTCTTATGTTTTTCTCTCTTGCAATTTTGTTCTTCTCTTTTTTTTTTCTATATATATTTTTTGTGTGTCTCCCTCACCAAAATCAAAGAAGAGAAGAGTTTAAATAGATTAAGAAAAATGAAATAATGTTCTTTTTTTGAAAACTAAACACCCAATGCATGCTTGAGCATTTTTCTTCCCAATGAAACTTTTTTTCTTCTCAATAAGCACTCTTGTTTTCCCCAATGAGCCACCCAAAAGAGCCAATGAAATATCTTTTTTTTCTAAGAGAAGACTATTGAAAATGACTTCATTGCTCTTTTAGGGCCCCCACTTTCTTTAATTCATTAATTTAATAAAAGACAATAGATCATTTGAATATATTTTTTTTTTAAAAATAAAATAAAATAGTCTCATTGAGTAGAATTCAACAGATTTTAATCATACAAACCCAAAAGAAAATTAGCTCTTTGACACAAAATTCAAACATTTTGAAATAAAAAATAAAAATAACATAAAATAAATGAAATGCATTAATAAGAAAAATATATATATATTGTAGGAGTAATTAAACACGTCAAAAAGTAAGTGTTCACATAGAGGATAGGTTCAACGGGGATGACATTATGCATCTTTGAAATTCTTCAGGCTATAAAAAGCAGAACAAAAATCTGCTTCATGCAATTTCCTGTATCTAAGAACTGCAATTACATTACCAACAAGAATTCAAAACAATTAATACAAATCAAAAGTTCATACATTCAGAACTCATACAAACAAAATAATATGTGACATTTCATACCAATTATTACACATTACATATCTATTTCATACACAATTAATATAACTTTCATCATCCTGTACCATATCGAAATTCTCTTTAAAACATACTTCCTACGAAAAGGATACAAACTTCATACACAATTAATAAAACTTTTCTCATCTTGTACCATACATAAACTGTTAATCAAAACATACTTCATACAAAAAGAAATTTCACAATTCTATCATAAAAAACATACAAAATAATGCTCTTCAAAATAAAATTCATACAAACAAAAAACTTTTACTCCATACACATTCAATACAAATGTCATACAACAAAGATCCACCACACTATAAATAATTCTTTCTTGCTCGTTACTAAACACACTGTAATATCAATTCCGTTGATTTTTTTACTAGTAATTAACTAATCATTATTCATTTTTTTTTATTTTTTCAGAAAACACTGTTCCATGCTGTTGCAAATATGGTACCTATCAAAAAATGATGTGAAACAAAAAACACCATAAACTGTATAATGAAGAAAATTACCAAAAACAAACCAATAAACTATAATAAATATTTATTGTGACGGATTCCACCTTTCACCATGTTTAATTAATATGGATATGTTGTTGTCCATCACAACAAATCACGTTTTTTCCACAGCAAAATATCATCAATCACTAAAAAAAAATGAAAATGCAGTCTGCAAACAAGAGAGAGAAACACGATAGAGGAAAAAAAATAACTGATTTTAACTCAATTTAATTGAGCGTTTTAAGGAATCAAATAAGAATTTAATTTGATTTCAACTTAATTGAGTGTTCTAAAGAAACATTTTTTTTGAATTCTTTAATATGTGCTAATTAGTTATTATCTATTATTAAATGAAATCATTTTAAATCACATGAATCGTGCATTTTTCCATTTAAAAACAGAAATGTTATTTTTCTTTTTTTTCTTTTTTCTTTTTTTTTTTAAAAAACAAATGTTTTCAATTATTTAAAATCAACCTTTAATTTATAACAATATGCTATAACTTGATATATTAAATGTTATATATTGAAAGTCAAACTCTAATGCTATATCTTGAGAATATTACTATAAAAAATGCTATATACCTAATTTTCACATCCATTTTCAACCCAACCCGTCCATTTGATATCCCTAGGTTGTAGCATCATGAATGGGGGTTAAAATATACAAAATGTTGATGCTAAGATTCGAACTTGGGTATTGTGTACGAATTGACTCTTTCACCACTGAGCTACGACTCATTATTATTTTTGAGAGGTGTCCAAAATACTTAATATATCAATGTAAAGTAAGATTTGGCCTATATATATAACAAAATTTTCCGACGAAATTGGACACCTCGGAGCAACTGTAGCTCTGCCCTTGGACCTAACCTTACTAATCCTAATGGAGTACCTAACGTCTACTACCTAACAAGCATTAGAAAATAAAAATTAAAGAGAATAAAGTATTTTATTATCACTACAGAGTTTGTAATACACTCCATGATAATATTACAAACGATGATGCTTAAATAATGTAAAAACATGCCAATCAAGAAAAAAGTTAAGTTATCAGCCTCAAACATTCTATTACAAATGCATGGATTAAAAAAGATTGATTGCCCAACAAAAGTAAGTTAAAGTATTTTTCTCTTGTCTTCTTTTTCAAACCTATCCAACAACACTTGATCATTCATATTTTCTTGATGTATTTATTGAATCTTGTTGAATCTATTGATACTGTTAAATGATTCTGCTTTACCTGTCGCATCGATAGGTGCCTTGGAACAAACTCCTTAGTCAATTTACCGTCTCAACTATGTTGTCTTTCATATGTCTTCTTTTGGCTTTTGTTGCTTTCACTTCTTTGTTTCCGAGGTGATATATCTCCTTCCCTAGCCACTCTATCAAATCACATGTCCAATATAACTTCCTCATCTTCATCAAGGATATCCTAGCCCAAATCAATTGTATTTGACCCTTAGACCCTTGACTCATTCTTCTTTGCAATCACACACTTAGCGCACAAATACGGGTGTTTCGAGACTTAATTTGCTATTCAAAATAGGTAGTGAGACCTGCTTTTCTTGGATTAAATTATTGTCATTTTCTGTTAACTTTACTTGCTTTTCAATAATCTTCGATAAAGTATCAAAGCTATTCGAACATAATAGGTCTCTTGAAGCATTGCTAATATGTTGTTTCTTCTTACTGTCATGAAAATTATTAGTCGCACCCTTTTCACTACATGGGAAATTATTTTGACTAGTCGGGGAAAGACTGCAATTACTAGTTGAATTTTTGTGTGCAACCCGTGTCCAACTTTTAGTTGCATTCTTGATTTCAACTTGTAATAATTTAATTGGATCAATAATAAAATATCGTATATATATTTTTTTTTAAAATTCAGTCTAAGGACATATATAACACTACAAAAGGAACTCAATTACCAACAAAAAAATTCGTTGGTAAATTGATCAAATCGATTGGCAAATTGAGTTACCAATCAAATGCAACTTATATTAATCCGTTGCTAAAAAGCTCGTCGGTAAATATTACCAACTGATTTTTATTTGTTGGTAAACTTACCAACCAAAAAATCAGTTGGTAAACACCCAAAGATGTTGTTACAAAATTTTAAAATATGGCCCTGAAATTTTCATTGGTAAATTTACCAACTAATTTTTGGTTAGTATATCGTTAGTACATTTACTAACGAATTGAAAAGGAGTTAGAAAATTATTTTCTTCATTTTTTGATTCATACATTGGTAATTGGTTGGTAATTTTATTAACAAAAAACTTGTGTTGGTAATTTGCCAATAATTTTAAATACTTTTTTTAATTTTTTTTGTTTTCCATCCGGTGTTCGGTACCCACATTGGAGCCCGATTAAATCTGGATTCACACTGAAAAGTCCCACATTGGATGGTAAAGCACTCCCTAACAAAGATGATTATGTACCCAAGGGGAATCGAACCTAAGACCTCTTGGTTAAAGATGTAGGATTACTTACCACTACACCACAACCCTTGTTTGTAATAAATTTACAATACTTTAGTATGATTATTTATTTTTTCTTATAAATTTACTAGCTGATTGTTAGTTTATTGATAATATATTATTCAAGTTCAATGTTAGCTTAATAATTGATTGATAATATGTTCAAAATATTATTAACCGAATAATTATTCAACAGTAAAATATTTATTAATTTATTGCATTTAAAAATCTAAGAACACGAATATAAATCCAAAAATATTAATCAATTTTATAAATCATATTTGAATGAAATAATGCAAAATCTATGATAACAAGTTAAATTAATCTCAATATGATATATATCATTATATCAAAAAAATTTAATATGAGCACGTTTACAAAAAATATTGATCAAGTATAAATTTTGGCCAAAAGTTAAAACGCCTAACAACACAAAATGAAAATGGAAGTCTCAAAACCTGAAAAAATCATCTTGTTAGATATAAAAATGACCTTTTGAAGCTAATCGAACTAACAGAATTTTCATCAGAGCACATTTACAAAAAATTCTAAGCAAAATCAATTTTTTGCCAAAATTTAAAAGTTAAATCGCCTAACGGTATAAGCTGAATATGAAAACCTCAAAACCCAAACCATCCATCCTATAAAGCGGTAAATGACCTTCCATAACTAACCCCGCTGACGAAATTTAAATTTGAGCATGTTTCCCAAAAAAATTGACCTAATTCAAATTTTAGCCAAAAGTTAAAAGTTAAAACGCTTAACGACAAAAACTGAAAATAAGTCTCAAATTCCGAACCAACCATCCTACGAGATCAAAACTGAACTTATATGGCTAACTGCGGTGACAAAATTTCAATGCGAGCACGATTACCAAAATATTAACTAAAGTGAAATTTTGGCCAAAACTTAAAAGTTAAAATGCCTAACGACATAAACTAAAAACGGAAGCCTCAAAATCCGAACCCTCTATCTTATTACATCAAAAATGATTTTACGTATCTAACTGTCTTATCTGGGTACGTTATCAAATATATTGAACAAAGTTAAATTTTTGCTAAAATTTATATGTTAAACACCTTACGGCACGCAGTAAAAATGAAAGCCTCAAAACTCAAACCAACCATCCTACTAGATAAAAAATGACCTTTGGAGTTAATTACGCTAACGAAATTCTCACCTGAGCACGTTTACAAAAATATTGACCAAAGTCAAATTTTGGCCTAAACATAAAATTTAAAACACATAACAACATAAACAAAAATGAAATCCTCAAAACATGAACCAACCTTCCCGTTAGATAAAAAATGACCTTTCGAAGCTAATGACACTGACGGAGTTCTAATCTGAGCACGTTTATCAAAAATATTCAACAAAGTCAAGTTTTGGTTAAAATTTAAAAGTTAAAATGCCTAATGACACAAATTAAATATGAAAGCCTCAACACTAGACGCTGATTTACCAAAAAAATTAACTTCAATTGATAATTTACCAACTATTAAAGTATAAGTTAGTAATTAATAATTTACCAATAAATTTTATCAGAATTGGTAATAGTTACTATTCAACTAAACATTCATATGTAATATTACCAACTAATAATTAATATGTTGGTAAATTTTACCAATGGATTAGTGATCGGTTGGTATATTACCAACTATTTTAATGATGTTAGTAATTTACTAACTACAATCTTTATTCGCCGGCAAAATTTTCAACTAATTTGATATTGGTTGGCAAGTTTACCAACAAATTATATTTCGTTACTAATTTACCAACACATTTATATTTTGTTGGTAAATTTAGCAACACAATCTTGTCAATGGTAAATGTTTGGTTCGTAATTCATTGGTAATATGTTAATAAATTATATAAATAATTTTTTGTCATATACCAACCGATATATACTTCGTTGGTAATATTACCAACAAAAGGTGTGTGTTAGTAATATTTCTGTTGATAATCCATTGATAGAAGGTTGCTAAATTTGGCGCCATTTTTTCCCGCCGTATTTACCAACTAAAATACTTAGTTAGTAAGATTTATGTTGGTAATCTGTTAGAATTTCGTTGTTAAGTTTTGAAATATTATTCGGTTAGAAGTATGTTGATAATTTATTAATAGAATACTAACCAACTTAAGTTATTAGTAAATATGTTGGCAATTAAAGATTTTTTTGTAGTGTAATAATATGAGCAAAAAGTAAAACTAGATAGGTATTCTCAGCAAAATAGGTGAAGGAAACCAAAGATATATGAAGACATTTTACAATAGTCCAAGTGCATTTTTTGTCCTTTTTGTTCCATTAGTTAAAGTCATTCACCTATGGTTAAAATATGTACTAAGGAGGAATGCGGGTTACCATTAAATAGGTAGACATGGAAGTTGTCGTAATATGGAGGATAATTTGTGAAGTAGTCAAAAGCAGAAAATGAGCTACCATAGCCTAACAGATTCCATGTCACGGGAATCACTATAGCTATGAAGCTGTAATCCATAAAAAGTGTTCATCTAATAATTCCCTTCCATGATAAAATTCTTTTTACAAGAGGAACTTCTATTATTATTCTCACCTACAGATTCATATATTCGTTTCTGTTTTACTTTTATGTGATAAAATTTGAATTAATATAGAGTTTGATAAAAAGAGAATATTTTTGGAATTTATAATCTAAATAAAATTATAAATGTGATTATAAATAATTTATTAAAAGTAAAATAAATATTTCAAAGTTATTGTTACTCCCTCTATCTCTTTCTTTTTTAATCGATTTAAAATAGAATGTCATTTTACTCTAATTGGACTATGGAGACAACTTAAATGTATTTTTTTTCTTTACCGAAATAATTTACTGCTATATAAATATCTAATGATTTTTTATATCGTAAATTTCAAAAGTTTTTTTTTTTTTTTAAAATATGGAGCTAAATCAATTCGTTTAAATATAGAGATGTGTTATTATTCAAAAACTAATTTAAAAAAGTGAATAGTGTAAATTAGGATGGAAAGAGTATTATATTGGTTGTAGCAGTATAAATACCCTGCATGCGATTCCATTTGTTCAATCATCTTTGCAACGATTTGTGTGCTTTAGCTTCCTTACAATAACATGGCTTCTAAAACTAAAGCCTCATTACTTATCCTTTTTCTCTCCATCAATCTCCTTTTCTTCGCCATTGTCACTGCAACTAATACTGATTGTGCCTTCTGTCCTTATCATCCTCCTGGTAGCGGTAGCGGTGGCAGTGGTGGTGGTGGTTCGGGCAGTGGAGGTGGAGGTGGAAGTGGCGGCTCGGGCAGTGGGGGTGGAGGCTCGGGCAGTGGAGGTGGAGGTGGTGGCTCGGGCAGTGGAGGTGGCGGTTCGGGCAGTGGAGGTGGAGGCTCGGGCAGTGGAGGAGGTGGTTCGGGCAGTGGAGGTGGCGGTTCAGGTGGAGGTGGAGGTGGAGGTGGAGGAGGAGGTGGAGGACGAGGTGGAGGTGGTCAAGTAAGGTGTCCAAGAGATGCTTTGAAACTTGGTGTGTGTGCTAATCTACTTAATTTGGTGAATGTAATAGTCGGGTCTCCACCAACTTTGCCATGCTGCAGTTTGATCCAAGGACTGGCAAATCTAGAGGTGGCAGCTTGTTTGTGCACAGCTATAAGAGCAAACATACTGGGATTAAATCTGAATGTTCCACTCACTCTTAGCCTCATTCTCAACAACTGTGGAATGAATAATAGTGGCTTCACTTGCTAAGGCATTCAGCTCTTTCTTATATATCTATCATTATCATGAATTTCCATGTCTTATCTTATGATAGTTATATTGTTTGTAAATAAGCGAATTTGCAACATCAACTTTATTATCAAGCAGATTCGTGAACCAGTTGATCATTTTACATTTGTACTCAAAGGTCGTTTTACTACTAGAGAGTATTATATATGGACTGTCTTTTCTATTTCATAATTATATAATAATAAGAATATTTATATTTTGGGTTTCGTTCGACTACTCTTTTAAGTTTTTCTTTATTTGGTCAAAGATAAAAAACGTGCAACACCACCTTGTGCCTACGTACCCCTTATGTAGTTTGAGCTTACTCAATCATTACAAAATGATACTTAGTTTAGGATCTACAAACATTAAGTCACAACTACATGTTTCAGTGGCGACCTTCGAAATTGAATGTTATTTGTGGCAATGTATATATGAGTTCGCCACAAAATGTACACATTGTAGAGACTAAAATCGTCACAAAAAGTAAACCAATATGCCACATATGAAGTTCCACAATATTCCTCTGTCGACATAAATGAATTAACTGTTAATAATCAAAATCTAATGAGTTAAACTAAGGTACAGAGTCTTGACCTTATGCAAATTTTACTGTACCATTATTTCGGTAAATAACTAGTGTAACTTGTATTTCCTAATTTCATTAGAATGATTGTTTTCCTCATTTTTATAAAATTTGTTTTATTTATGTTTTTCAAAATGTCTGACCTACTGAACATACAGATGTTGTAAAACACTTTCTTATGCTGCGTGTTGTTGAAATAAAAAAGTTTCTCACTGATGAAAATCATTTTTATTGTTTACAGCTCTAATATTGCTAGCTAGCAA
>JAJJBR010000129.1:0-12941 GCA_022817965.1 Solanum lycopersicoides
GTATTTAAACTTGGAGACAAAGGCATGGACACAATCGAGCAAAAAGGAATGAAGGCAGCTGAAAGATCGAAGAAATGAAGACCTGAGGATCTTCGAACACCATCAGCGATTCGCCAAAGGGTCTTACCCTCGCCTAAAGTTCTAGTGAGAGTAGCCCTCATGGAAATGATCAAAACCCGTCCTAAAGAGTTTCAATCGGTGTGTCGCCGAGAAGTTCTGCGAAGAAGTACTATGTCGCCTAATGATCCGAAATGTGAAGATGCTGAAGGCTTATGCAAGACGACGATGAATATACAAAGGGTAGATCGCCGAGTTGATCGACAATCCCGACTAGCTGCGCCGAGTGGTCCTTCGCATCACAAACTTTTAAAAACTATAAATACTTGTTAATATTTTTATCTCAATATCAAATTTTGTAGTTTTGAACCGTATTTTCAGACTTAGCTTCTATTTTTTAAGTTTAAGAGAGCTTTTGGGAAACTTTGACCTTGAACCTTGGAGATTTGAAGGTCCCCAACTTGAAGCAATTCGAAGTGGGTGTTGGAAATTCTTCATCCTATACTCGTTTAAAGCAAATATAAATCATACCAGTTGATGTTATCTCGATTTGATATCATTTCTTCATTTTCTCTCTAAGTCTAGCTAAAACCCCAATTCTAGGGGTGTGATTTTGTGGATATGAGTTAAATCTATTGTTGGGTGTTGCTTATTGTTAGTATATTCGTTGTTTAGATGTGATTTTATTTAGTAGTTGTGTTTGAACTAAATGAGGTTGTAGTTGCAAATACGATTTCACTTTATTGTTTTTGGCTTGCTCGAGAGAGAGGTTTTAAAACTAAGACTACTAAATTGGTAGCCGGTGGTTTTTGGGTCTTCATGGGCTCAGCTCGATAGAGTGAATCCTAGTCCCTCTCCCACACTTTCAGCTTGAGAGAGTAATTGGGCTAAGGCGGAGGTTGTGCTGAAAGGCTGCAACTCGATGTTCAAGAGAAACCAAGTTGATTCGAGGTAAGTTGCTAGAGAGAGAATTTACCCCACTAAAGTCTAGCCTAGTTACATATATTCAATGATGTACTATAAATAGCAATTACCCTACGGTATTTTTTATCTCATATTCCGGTCACATCCCAAGAATCTTGTTTGCCCATTAGTCTCTCTTGTTTTTACTGTTTTTAGTTGTTAATTCGATTGCAAACCCCCTATTGTTAATTGACACTTGTGTCACCCCCTCTAATTTACTATGTTTTTATTCGATAATTTCTTGTGGCTATGACTAGCATGGACTAATTTATACTTAGTTGAATTATTCTTAGAACCACTGTCACGCCCCGAGCCTACACCTTGGGCGAAACCGGCACTCGAAGACCATTGTTGGTCTCTAAGAGGACCCTTGGCCTGACTTACTTAACTCAGCGGAAGACTAAACTCACTTAAGCAAGAATGAAACATATTTAAAAGAAATACTTCATATCATAAATCTGGCCAAAATGGCACTTAAGTCTCAATAATTGAAAAACAAACTCTAAAAAGAATTTCTACTGTTCACGAAGCCTCTAACTGACTGAAGAGGGATGTTGGGACAGACCCCACAACATCCTAAAACTAGACTACTAAAAGTAAATGAAATGGATATCTTCCGGAAAGCAAAGAGGCTCACCATTGACTGTGGAGCTCAATCTGGATCAATGAAATATCGCGTGCTGATCCTGGCTACCTGCGTCTGCATCATAAAGCGATGCAGGCCAACTGGCATCAGTACATTGAATGTACGAGTATGCGAGTTGGAGAACTAACAAAACTTAGGCTTGAAAGGGAGTAAGAATGAATACTTACCTTGGCTCTGCTCAACTCATGATTTACTAACTCTTATTCAATATACGCAGTAAAAATAAATGCAATATAATGAAATGCTGACTGAAAACATGCTTAAATCTCTAAGTATTGTCTTTTATATACATCTCAGACATTATTGTAAACTTTTATATATATATACACACAAGTATACAATAATGTCTGAGATGTATATAAAATACAATACTGATGTATATGAGAATACAATACTGATGTGTATGAAAATACATTACTCTGTCGGAGGTTCTCTAACCGACAACCATCACTTAAGAGCTACAGTGAAGATACAGTGTTACTCGGCCCACGCTGCCCGGCCATCCTAACCTTGCCAGATTATATGACCTGAACTGCCTAATGGATCCACTAGTAAACTATGAAGAGGGTTTATCTAAAAAGTATGACCATTTTCTACCCATGATGGCTACATGGTTTACATGGAAACTTGAGTTATCTGAACTAGCATACCCACATCGGTGCTCAATACTACTCCTAATATATATATATATATATATATATATATATATATATATATATATATATATATATATATATATATATATTGGCTCTTATGTTTTTAAAACATATTGATTCTGTGATTTGAGATTAATGCTCAAAACTTAGCTTTTAAAAAGCTCTCTTAGAAATCATAGTTTCCTCTTTCTTCTATTAAAACTAGACATAGGCTCTATGGAAGTCCTTCCTTCTCAAAAGTTTGAAAACATTTCGCTTAAACTCTTAGGGACTACTTAGTTCCCTTATAACTCTTGAGAAGTGAACTCAACTCTTTACTCTTTCTTGACTTGAACTTGAGCCTTAAAACGAAGTTAAAACGTTTAAGTAAGACTCTAGGAACTTTGAAAAACTTTCCTTTACTCACTTCATAATTTTAGACTTGACTTCTTAGCTTCTTGACTTTGATCCTAACTTCCCTTGAATTTGAATTATGGATTCAAGGATCATGATTTGAGTTCTTGGATGATTTCTAGGTGTTTAGAAATCATTTGAAGTGATTTGAATCACTAGAAGGTGTTAATGTACCTTGGAAGGACTTTAAAAGACTAAACTACGAAAACTGGACAAAAACGTTGGGTTTTGCATACTGGTGGCACGCCGCGCCAGCCTCAATTGACTGAGGCCTGATTCTGGCGCACTGGTGGCTCACTGCGCCAGGCCTTGGTTAACTAAGGCCAATTTCAGGCGCACTGCAGGCGCGCCGCGCCGCGCCTGCCCCTACCCAGGTGCGTCTGACAAATTTTTCAACTCGTTTTCCATCCCTAAACTCTCAAAACTTCCTAGATCTTTCCCTAAACTATTGGGACCATTGGTACTATCAATAACTATTGAATTCAACTCAAATTAACTCGAATTAACAAGTATCAATAACTACTACAACCAACAATCCAATCAACAAGAAATCAAAAGTTCTTTCAAGAACTTATCTCCTAAGAGGAAACAAATCCACAATTTCGTTGAACTGAAACAAATTGATGTGTGGGTGAAGTAATCCAACACAAAAGATCTCACATACCTCAAAGGGATCACCCCCGACAAAATCCACGCACGATCCTTGACGTTCTTGGACGATTTTTGGTATTCCTCTTTTTTTCTCCTTTTCGCCCAAACACTAAGCATTCTTAAACTTGAAAAACTGATTTGGGACTTGTTTTTACCCCTAATATAACCTTAGAACGAATTAATAAATACTTAGGGTGAAAAGACAACTTTGTCCTTACTAAAATCCGGATTGAACTTTCCTCAGTCCAACAACCCAACTTCCAAAGACATTTCTCCCTCATACGACATCGGATTTTTGCAAACTCAACGACGTTGAAAAGATCTTCTCAAAGGATTTCCAACCATATAAACAATTCACCTAGACTCCTCCTGAGCTGGAAGTTATGGACGTTTGAAAATGACAAAAACTCACTTTTGAAAGCTGGAAATTTTCCAGATTTCCTTACTTATTCTCAAGATTGATTATTCTTGTTTTTATTAGCTTAACCATAGTTAGTTCAAGTTACGAGATGTTACAACCACTCCCTATGGAAACGATTCCAACCCTTGGTTGGTTTATATACTGGTTAACGACCATCGGTGCTTAGTATTGGATGAAGCATTTTTAACGACGTTAAACGAGTTATCAAGCAACGACGTGTTATGATAAAAGAAGGAGTTGTTGAAGGAGCCTTACCTACCAAGCATCAAGATAATTGATGATATAAGAAAAATAAGAACAAGACGTACCAACCAACAGATGCAGAATGTATAGGACGCAACAACAAAATCAAAACATGTAGCTTCAAAGGAAACTACCCTCTTTGTAAGCATTGCGGCAAGATCTGAAATGCACCTTTCAAGTGTTAGGGAAGGCCTAAAGCTAAGTGAAATTAGTTTTGGCATGAAGCAATTATTTGTAAGAACAAAACTCACCAGCAGGACGTAAATGCTCGAGTTGTAAATGAACAAGAGGAGGATCAATTCTTTGTTGCATCATGGTTTGCAAGCAACGTTTCTAGCTAGTCGTGGTTGATTAATAGCGGATGCACAAATCACATGACTCGTGATAAAGAACTCTTCAAAGATGTGAAGCCTAATCAAGTTGCAAATGTTTTAATAGGCCATGGTGGTCACATTCTGATGTACCGTGGTTTCACGGTATTTCTAATGCTTTTTCCTTAAGTTTAGTGTGTGTCGAAAGCCTTTTGGGGTTTATTTTTATGTAAGTTTCTCTTTGTTTGCAGAAAATCTGTCCAAGGATAAATGCGGAAGTTTTTGAGAAAGAAATGCAGAAGAGACCACCTACGGAACTTATGACGGTCCGTCGAGGCTGTGACGGTCCGTAGGTGGCATCGTGGTGAGGAGAGAAGTTGCTGAAGGAATATGGGGAAGTCTGACCAAGTGTGGGATTACGGAAGTCCATGACGGACCGTCATGGCCACGATGGTCCGTCCTGCTTGTTCGTCGTGATGATCAGAGAAGTAGTCCCAGTACCCAAATTCCAAGAAGTTCAAGTATTTTGGAACGGAGACCCTCGACGGACCGTCGTGCTTGAAACGGTCCGTCATACCCGTCGAGGGGAATGAAGAAAGCAGCAGAAGAATGTGTGAAGTATGGGACGACGGAGGCTATGACGGTCCGTCGTGTCCGTGATGGTCCGTCACGTGGTCCGTCGACCCAGACGCGTTTGGACAGATTTTTAGTAAATAGAATCCTTCTTTGATTAGATTTTATTTTTATTATAAATAGTTTGAAAAACCTCATTTTTGGGGTTAAACTTTTTGAATAATTTTAGTTCTTTTGTTATAGTATTGAACTCTCGATTTTGGGAATTAAGATACTTTTTCCGGAATTGATTGTTGGTGATTTTGTTGATTGATCAAGTTAAATTCTGGAATTTATTCGTTCTCATAAAAGTAAGTGCATGAATTCTTCCATAAACAATATGAATTGTGTAATTATGAACATGGGTAACTAAACCTCATAGCTAGGGTTGTGGGAACCATGGGTGAATAACAAGGTAAAAATCTAACTAAAATAACAATTCTAGAATGATGTCTTGCATGTATTGATAATTCTTTCGTGTAGAAGTCTTTTAACGGATGACCAACGTTAGAACTCGCCTTAATGCTACCTGCCGGACCAAGGAGGTAGATAATAGGAAAAGAATTATCAACATAGATTTAGTGTAGACTATCTAATAGGCTAGTATTGGTTGGTACGAGTTAATAACTTAGTCAAATACCAAATACAATGTTTAATATGAGGTAAAGATAAGGGTTAGTATAGCAACACACGTAGCCGGACCAAGGTGCGGAGTGAAATTCTCTAGATGCCGGACCAAGGATTTAGAGATACATAACTTATCACTTTACATGCAAGATATTAGGATAGAATTGTTATAGTTAGATTTATCAAGTTAGGAACCTGTGGGGAACACTTAAGCCCTAGTTACTTTTATAATTTGATTAAACTCGAAAGCTGAACTGTTAGTTGTTCATTTTTATTTAGTTAATCATTTTCATTAATTTAGAAATAAAACCTCCCTTTTGTCTTTTGTTTTCTCGGAAAATAGTTGGCTAAATAATAGTAATAATAGAATAAAGTTAAGTCTGAACTATTTTCCTTGTGGGATCGATCCCAACCTCATTAGTTGGGTTCTTTACTTGATACGACCGCTTTACTTCTTATTTGAGAAGTAAGTTTGAGCGTATCAAATTTTGGCGCCGCTGCCGGGGAAAGTAGCTTTTAGATTAACTTAAACTTATTACTAAAGTTTAGTCAATATTTTCCTGATTTTACTTTTTCTGTTGTTTTTGATTTTTTTGCGGAACTAACGTCCTTGTATGCCAAATACACGGAGAGGAAGAGAACCCTTGTTTCCCTACGATCACGAGTTAGAGCGTACACTACGCAATATGAATCGAAACTTGGGTATAAATGATGATGATCCAAACCAGAACATCCCAGCTCCAGTTGATGCTCATGGTCGATTATTACCTGATAATCCTGGTCAAGATGCACAAAGGGGACAAAATCCCGCTCCACGTCCTCAAGAATACTACAGAGGTTATGATAATATTGCAGATTCTGATGGGCCACTTGTCTTGCCCCCTCTACCAGAAGGTCACACCTTTGTAGTCACTAGTAGTCTAATGCAAATGATCACTGCTAGAGGTTTGTTTTCAGGACTACCGTCTGAGGACCCACATGCCCATATAGCTAAGGTGAGGGCAGTGTGTAAAAGCTGTGTAGGGAGGCCTGATTTGAATTTGGATGTAATAGGGCTAAGAGTATTTCCTCTCTCACTGACGGGAGAGGCTACTATTTCGTTCACTGAGCTCCCTTATAACTCAATTTTCACTTGGAACGAACTAAGGGACGTTTTTTTTAGCACGTTACTACCCGGTCTCCAAGAAACTAAATCACAAAGACAGAGTGAACAACTTTGTGGCACTACCAGGAGAGTCAGCAGTTCTTGGGATAGGTTCACTTCATTTTTGAGAAGTGTCCCCAATCACCGCATAGATGATGAGTCACTGAAAGAATACTTCTACCGGGGACAGGATGATAATAATAAAGCGGTATTGGATACTATAGCAGGTGGTTCTTATGGGGAGTGTCCTTATGCTGAAATTGCCGAAAAATTAGAGAAAATCTCCCGGAATAATAAAGCATGGAGTACTAGGAAGTCAGATACTGGGAGAAATACCTTTGCAGTGCAATCCACACACAACCCAGCCACAGATGAGATTCGTGAAGAGATGGCACAGATGAGAACTGAGCTTGGGTTGGTGTTAAAACATGTCACTGGGGTGCAGAAAAGATAAACGCAGTGAACTACTTGTCTAAACCACCACCACCAACTGATGAATATTATTATGAGGAAGATTCCTATGCAGTAAATGATCAGACGGGGGGTTTCCGACCGAATGCCCAAGGCTCCAATCAGGAGAATTGGCGCCAAGGTCAAGGGAATCAAGGTCGAAACTATGGTAACTACAACCGTGAGGGTAATTATGTCCGTGATGGAAATTACAACCGCGACAACAACTTCAACAGGGGTAACTATGGTAACAGAAATGATAGGAGTGGCCCTATGTTCCTCCTCAAAATCGTGAAGTTGCTCCTAGGGATGGTGGAGGTAGTATGGCGCGAGTTGAGGATATGTTGCACAAGATGATGAGGAGGTTCGATGCTAGTGATGAGCACACGAAAGAGTTAAGGAGTGATGTAGCGGGTATTGGACAGAAAGTCGATACACATGCCATATCGATTAAGCAGCTTGAATTGCAAATGGCCCAATTATCTGCGACTGTGAACACACGGCAACCGGGCACTCTCCCTAGCAACACTGTCCAAAATCCGAAAAATGATGGACACTGTATGGCAATTACTACTCGTGGTGGTAAACAAACTATTGACCCACCTATGCCGTCTATTGTGGAAAAGGTGATGAGAGATAATGATAAAGTGGTAGAGGTTAGTGATGAAGTAGAAGATAACACTGAAAAAGATGCTGAAGTGCCTAAAAAGGTAACTCCCATGCCTAGACCACCACCCCCTTTCCTCAAAGATTAGTGAAAAAGACCGAGGATGGTAAATATCGGCGTTTTATAACAATGTTGAAGCAGCTTTCTATCAATGTCCCTTTGGTAGAAGCTCTTGAACAAATGCCCGGTTATGCTAAGTTTATGAAAGATCTGGTTAGAAAGAAAAGATCGGTCACTTTTGAGGATGATGATAAAATGCAGCATTGTAGTGCTATTGCTACAAGATCTTTAGTGCAAAAGAAAGAAGATCCGGGTGCGTTCACTATTCCTTGTACAATCGGGTTATTACATTTTGCGAAAGCATTATGTGATCTGGGGGCAAGCATAAATCTCATGTCCCTCTCGATTTACAAGAAATTGGGTTTGGGTGATCCAAAGCCCACTGCGATGCGGCTACTGATGGCCGATCGAACAGTAAAAAGGCCTATAGGGATACTCCATGATGTGCTAGTAAAAGTGGAGTCGTTCATATTTCCGGCAGATTTTGTTATTCTTGATTGTGAAGTCGATTTTGAGGTGCCTATTATTCTTGGGAGGCCATTTCTTTCTACGGGTAGAGCCTTAGTTGATATGGAAAAGGGGCAAATGAAATTTCGGTTGAACAATGAAGAAGTGACTTTCAACATTTGTAGGTCCATGTGGCAGAGTGGTGAGCTCCAATCGGTATCTGCTATATCCTACAAAGTTGGTAAGTCACCCGAGACACTAATAGAAGAACGTCTAGGTGTAGAAGCACTGGCGGCAGTGATAATGAATTTTGATAATGAATGCATTGAAGAATATGGGTCATTAGTCGCTGCTCTTGATCGTGGTAATGTTCGGTTTAAACCGAAGAAATATGAGCTAGACATGAAGAATCGCGAGTCTCCACCCGCTAAACCATCTATAGAGGAGGCTCCAAAGTTAGAACTAAAAGCTCTCCCACCTCATCTCAGGTATGAATTCTTAGGAAACGGTGACACATTGCCGGTAATCATTGCATCAGACCTGAATGAACAACAAGTTGAGAGTTTGGTGAAAGTGCTAAAAAGGTTCAAAAGAGCTATTGGGTGGACTATTGCGGACATTATTGGGATCCCTCCTGGTATTTGTTCTCATAAAATCCAACTCATGCCCGATCATAAGCCAAGTATTGAGCACCAGAGACGCTTAAATCCACCTATGCAAGAGGTCGTGAAGAAGGAAATCATAAAATGGTTGGATGCTGGAGTAATATATCCGATCGCCGATAGTAGTTGGGTATGCCCTGTTCAGTGTGTACCTAAGAAAGGGGGAATGACTGTGGTCCCCAATGAAAAAATGAACTTGTTCCAATGAGACCGGTGACTGGATGGAGGGTGTGTATGGATTACCGGAAATTAAATGCATGGACCGAAAAGGACCATTTTCCCATGCCCTTCATGGATCAGATGTTGGATAGACTCGCTGGAAAAGGGTGGTACTGTTTTCTTGATGGTTATTCGGGTATAATCAGATTTCTATTGCACCAGAAGATCAAGAGAAGACCACTTTTACTTGTCCATATGGGACCTTTGCGTTCAAGAGAATGCCGTTTGGGTTGTGCAATGCACCCGCCACATTTCAGAGATGTATGATGTCAATATTCTCCGACATGGTGGAAGATACTATTGAGGTTTTTATGGATGATTTTTCTGTGGTTGGTGAATCATTCGAGCGGTGTTTGAGCCATTTATCTGAGGTTCTTAAGAGATGTGAAGACTGCAATTTAGTACTCAATTGGGAAAAATGCCACTTCATGGTGAAAAAAGGTATTGTTTTGGGCCATCGCATTTCAAAAAAGGGCATAGAGGTTGATCGAGCCAAAGTCGAGGTAATAGAGAGACTTCCTCCACCTATCTCTGTAAAAGGTGTGAGAAGCTTTCTTGGGCATGCAGGTTTTTACAGAGGAGATTCATCAAAAATTGCACATCCGTTGTGCAAACTGCTGGAGAAAGATTGTAAATTTTATTTTGATGAATCCTGTCTTAAAGCATTCGGCGAGCTAAAAGAAAAATTGGTATCTGCACCTATCATTATTTCTCCGGATTTGAGCAGTCCATTTGAGGTGATGTGTGATGCGAGTGGGGTTGCCCTTGGTGTGGTATTGGGACAAAGAAGGGACAAAATCCTTCATCCCATTTACTATGCTAGTAAAGCCCTCAATGAAGCTCAGAAGAACTATACAGTAACTGAACAAGAGCTCCTTGCAGTAGTATTTGCTTTTGAAAAATTTCGCTCCTATTTGCTAGGTACTAGAGTTATAGTGCATACTGACCATTCAGCCTTGAGATATTTGATGGCAAAGAAGGATGCGAAACCGAGGTTGATTCGTTGGGTATTACTACTGCAAGAATTTGACTTTGAGGTAAGGGATAGAAAAGGGACCGAAAATCAAGTTGCTGATCACTTGTCCCGTTTAGAAGATGAAGCTATGAGAGAGTTGGGGTATAAGACTGATATTGATGACACGTTCCCCGATGAGCATGTATTGGCTGCCTCACAAGACTTGATTCCATGGTTCGCAGATTTTGCGAACTACTTAGCTAGTGATATTGTTCCATCGGACTTGTCTTTTCATCAAAGGAAAAAGTTCATGTACGATGTGAAGAAGTTCTTTTGGGATGAACCATACTTATATAGGAGCTGTGCTGATGGGCTTATTCGACGTTGTGTGCCAGAAGTTGAGATGTTGAGTGTTTTAGAGGCATGCCATTCCTCACCCTTTGGTGGACATCATAGTGGTATCCGGACTGCTCATAAGATCTTACAATGTGGTTACTATTGGCCAACTATTCATCAAGATGCTCATGAGTTCACCAAAGCGTGTGATAGATGCCAAAGAGATGGCGGCATTTCAAGAAAGCAAGAGCTCCCTCTAAACCCATTCTTGTGATTGAGTTATTTGATGTTTGGGGTATTGACTTTATGGGTCCGTTTGTGAGTTCTCATGGAATGAAGTATATTTTAGTAGCAGTTGATTATGTATCTAAGTGGGTGGAAGCTATCGCCCTCGCGAACAATGAGGGGAAGAGTGTCACTGCATTCTTGAAAAAGAATATATTCTCTCGATTTGGTACCCCACGGGCAATTATTAGTGATGGGGGATCCCACTTTTGCAAAAAATTGTTCAAGGGATTATTGGAGAAATATGGGGTTCGCCATAATGTGGCCACTCCTTACCATCCTCAAACTAGTGGGCAAGTTGAAGTATCAAATAGGGAGATCAAACAGATTTTGTCAAAAACAGTAAACGCTAGTAGAACAGATTGGTCAAGGAGGCTTGATGATGCTCTTTGGGCCTACCGGACAGCGTATAAGACTCCCATAGGTATGTCCCCATACCAACTAGTATATGGGAAAGCATGTCATCTTCCGGTTAAATTAGAGCATAAAGCCATGTGGGCTATGAAGAAGTTAAAAATGGACTGGAACGAAGCTGCAGAACAACGGTTAAATGGGTTAAATGAACTCGATGAATTTCGCCTAAAAGCTTATGAAAGCTCAGCCCTCTACAAAGAAAAGATGAAGAAGTACCATGACCTAAAAATCGAGAAACGAGAGTTTATGATTGGGGATTCGGTGCTTTTATTCAACTCTAGATTGCGCTTATTTCCGGGCAAGCTCAAGTCCAAATGGACTGGCCCTTACTTGATCACCTAACTATTCCCTCATGGAGCGGTTGAGTTGGAAAACAAGGAAGGTGTGCGGTTTAAGGTGAACGGACAATGTCTAAAAATCTATATAGGTCATGCGGAATCGGCGAATGAGGTGATTGAGGTATATCATCTTGATGAAGTCTGAGTAATCGAGTGTCCTCAGTCGTGCCGCGACGTTAAATCAGGCGCTGGTTGGGAGGCAACCCAATATGTATCATCTAACCAATTTATAGTTTTTTTTCTAGTAACGGTAGCATTTTCTACTAATGGGTTGTAAATTTTCAGGTAGCACATCTCCAGGAAGTTCTGCAGAAAATTACTCTGCCACATTCACTGACGGATACATCGACGGACCGTCACGCCTGTGACGGACCGTCGCATTACTACGTCGTGCCAGGTACGTTCTTTATTGTTTTGAAAATTAGGGCACATGCGACGGAACCATGACGGACCGTCACAGCTGCGGACCGTCATCGGGGTTTCGTCACTTCATTACCCAGCAACCCGACCCGACCCGGCTAAGGAATTTCAAAAGTTTTAAAATTTTTAAACTCCCCACCCCTTCATTAAACCGTTTCTTTCCCTCTTTCTCCCATTTCTCCCCTTTCAACTTCCTTCCTTCCCAAATTCCCCACATTCTCCCTTTCCCCATCCCAAATCTCCTTTCTTGGTCGGAGTCTGCTGCTGTGCTTTCTTGTTGGGTGCCATCACTTCCGTGTTGTTTTCTCCTCTTCCAAGGTATGTGTTTCTGAACTCTACCCATTTACTCTTCATTTTGGTTTTTTTTATTTACTATTAGCATGTGGGTCTTTGATCTTTGACCATACGTTATCTAACCTAGGTTATTAGTCCCACGAAATGCCTTGATAAAACCCGAGAAATTAGGGCTTTAGACTTGTAAATTTGATAGGTATTTAGGTTAAAGAGCGTTAGGGAAATGTTGGGTCTTTGGTTTGAATCACATGGGTTGATTGTGGCATCCCAGTTCTGTCTCTGAATGACAGACGAAACCCGATGACGGACCGTCGTAACCCCGGACCGTCATAGGGTCCGTCCAACACCCACAACACTTGTTTCTAAGTGTCCACACGACACATGTGACGGACCGTCATACCCACGACGGTCCGTCCTGCACAACCGTCTGACGGTCAGAGACCCTGTCCTAAGGGTCTCAACACTTTTTCTAAGTGTCCACTGACGGACACATGTGACGGACCGTCATACCCACGACGGTCCGTCCTGCACAACCGTCGTGACGGTCAGAGACCCCTGTCCTAAGGGTCTCAACTTTTCTAAGTGTCCACTGACGACACATGTGACGGACCGTCATACCCACGACGGTCCGTCCTGCACAACCGTCGTGACGGTCAGAGACCCTGTCCTA
>JAJJBR010000130.1:0-22852 GCA_022817965.1 Solanum lycopersicoides
CATTCTTTTCCCTCAAAAGCTAAGCATAAGAACAAATTGATGAGTTGATCAAAATGACTAGAATATTCCATCTTTCTGGATTAAAATGGCCAGAATATTTCCATCTTTTCTTTGGATTTATTTATGCTAATGTATTTGATTCTTCAGACAAAATTTAGCATATCTATCAAGGACCAGTATGGTCAAGTCCACTGCAAGTTAACTAGTCTCTTCTTTTGTTCCTAAATTTTTCAAGCAAATTTTGGTTCAAACGTTTGCAATTAATACAAGTAACAAAAAATGTAGAAGTAGTTGGAGTATCACCCATTATTTCTTCAACTTATCAATTTGTTTTTAGGCTTAGCTTTTGAGGGAGAAAATGAAGGAAATTTGGGAGAATGGGTAGATGGAAATATAGGAGATTTGGGAGAATAGGTTGGGGTATTGGGTTAAAATAAGAAATCGTTTTTCTAAAAAAAAAATTCAGGTCAATTTGGGTCAATCCGTCTAATGGGGGGTAAATTTGGTGAAATTAGTAACGGGAGGGGTAAAATTAACTTCATTTTAACGGCGATGGTAAATTTAAAAAATAAATCAAAGTTGGGGGATATTTTTGACCCTTTTCCCAATTACATTTTTACCTTTGATTATCATTCACTTCATATATAGAAAGTTTCTAGAATTATTTATTCTTGATAGATTTTTGTAGAATGAAATTACATTTTTATTCTTAGTCGTCTTTCATACAAACATATCATCCTATTCATTTTTATTTGTAAAGTTACTTTTTAACATCTTTTTCTTTAATTTCAATCTAATATATATTATTAATTTTATCACACATTTATTTAGTATATTATTAGAGAGAAAATAAAGATGGAAATAATTAATTCATGGTAAATTTTTATATAAAAAGTAGACATTTTTATAAGCATAATGAATAGAAAAAAATATTAAGAATTAAATTAAAGTAATAGTAAAATAGGATAATAATAAAATAGATATCACAATAACTTACAAAAGAAAAGAAAGTGAAGTAATAACAAAATAATAAGTTAATGGTAATAACAATAACTTAAGATGTTTTTAGAACTATTTTTTTTTTATTATCATTCTTGATAGATTTTTATTAGCGTGAAATTATATTTTTGCCCTTAATCATTATTCACTTCATATATAGAAAGATGTTCCTAGAATTATTAATTATCTTTCTTAATAGATTTTTATTAGCACCCAATATTACAATTTTCTAATAGAAATTTGATTAAATTTTAAAAGAAAAATTATTATTATATTTTCAAATAAACATGATAAGAAATAACAATAAAACATAATATTTATTAAAAATAATGACTGATGAAAATTATAATGAATCATCTCATTCTTTATAAAGTAATAAAAGGATGAAAAAAAGTTATGACTTTGGTCTTAATATTTATTAAAATTAGGAGAACAATTTTGTATAATAAAGAAAGAATTTTCCCAAAGTAATTAATAAACATGATGGATTAATGTTTTATATCAAAGAAAGAGGATTTTAAAATATCAGCAACAATTTATATAATATATACTGCAGTAATTTAACATGAGGTAATTAATATAATAATTTATATAACTTGCTTAAAATAATTTTAACTATGATAAAATAATAGTAATAAATAAATGTATGTTTTTCAATAAATTATATAATGACATATATGTTACGTGAAGTTTTGAGATTGTACATAAAAAGAGAATCAAGTTAATTAGATGCTTCAAAAATTATCTTACAATTCAAAAAAAAAAAAAAAAAAAAAGAAGCAATGCCATGAAATTGATAAGTCCGAAGAGAACCAAAGGAAATGTCATAACATGCTTATGAAATTGTTGAAAATTTTGTTCTTGAAGAGCTATCTAACTGGTTACATTACTTTTGAAGTAAGCATTTTGAGAGAAGTAATTGTGATTGATATTGAATTTAACATGTTAACTGATTCATTAGGGTGTTTGAAAAGTGTGGATTAGTTGAATTTTGTTGAAAGTTGAGTCATTATAGAGAGAATTGATCGAAATGTAGTTCTTAATGTTGAAAAAAAAACTGCATTATTGGTTTTCCTAATAAGAGATCTATACCAGAGTGTATAATAATTAGGACGCAAATAAAATAAAGGACGAAAAATTTATTGATATAAGACATGAGAGGGAGAGAATTAAAGTGTGAATGAAATGAAGAATGAGTTAGGGTGTGTTTGGTATGGAGGAAAATATTTTCCATGGAAAATGTTTTCCTAGAAAATGTTTTCCTGGAAAACAAGTAGATTTTGGACTTATTTTCTCATGTTTGGTTGGTGAGTACAAAATATTTTCCGGAAATAATTTTTAGTGTTTGATTTATGAATGAAAAATATTTTTAAGAGACGTCTTTTATTTTTACTAGAGAAAAAAAATAATTTATGAAATTGAAAATATTTTTTTAAAATAAAATTGTTATTTTTTTGGAGTGGGGGTGGGGGATAGTGGGTGGGGGCAGGGGGGAGGGTTAGGAGTGAAAAAATAAAAATTTGAAGTTGATAGTATTTTTAAAAAATAATTTTTTTTTTTGGGGGGGGGGGGGATAAAAATATAAAAATTTGAAGTTGAAAGTATTTTTAAAAAGCAAAATTAATTTTTTGGGGAGGGGGGGTTAAGGGGGGGGGGCTGGCCGGTGTGGGAGGGGGTCAGGATCGGATGAAAAATAAAATCTTGAAATTGAAAATATTTTTTTAAAATTCATGTTTTTCCCCAAAAAAAAATGTAACTTGAAATTGGAGGAGTGTTTTGGAAAATGTTTTCCTTAATTTTTGAAGGGAAGTCATTTTCCTTAATTTTGAGGAAAATGAGTTGATTTGGAAAACATTTTCCAGAACTTTTGTCCCAACCAAACATGGGAAAATTGGAAAACATTTTCCAGAAAATGTTTTCCTTCATACCAAACACACTCTTAATGTCTATTTATTTGTGTCATAGACTTAGAAAAATCTTATAATTTGTAGTTTTTAGAAAAGTCATGTAACTTGTGGAGGAAATTTACCACTTGAATATTTTTTTAATGAAGTTTAAAAATACAATTTATAGTTTCTAAAATGAAATATATATGATCATATTACCGTAGATTGTCCTCAACTTTTAAAATCAGACACATATTTAAATTAATATGTTTGAAATCAAGTAAAAGTACATATTTGATTTTATATTTTAATGAAGAACTACACTTTTATAATCTGGTAAACATTTTTAGTACTTTAAATACAAATATATCATCCTATTCATTTTATTTGTAAAGTTACTTTTTAACATCTTTTAAAATATATTATTATTATTACTATATAGAAGAGTGAAGTGAGGGACGATCAATGACAAAGGTTGTAAATAATCTCATTTTCAAGGGTAATATAAAATTATAATTATGATGATCATGTGTCTATCTAAAATTGTGGGACCCATTTTTTTAGAAGAGTACTTATTATTTTATTATGTTTCATTAACACCTTTTCTTTTTGCACTAAAATAAATATGATTTAAAATGTACCAAATGACAGTAAAAATATTTTAATTAGGGAGCATTAAAAATAAATAAATAAATAAAATAGATAGATAAATAGTTCTTTGGTTAGAGTTTAAAATTTTGCGAATCAAATATTGAAGTGAAATAGTAAATATTTTTCCTGTTCAATTTACGTACATTGATAATAAGAATATTTTGATTATCAAATGTTTTATATTTTAAAATTAACCAAATTAAAATTTATTTAATTGTAGGAGATTATTTACTTTATTTACTTAATATTGCTGTTCTTTTGTCTCAAATAAGAAGTTAAGAATCGAAACCCATGAAATCAATACGTTTGTTAGAGAAGTAAATAAATTTAAGTTGGTTACAATTTAAGAGATGACAATAATAGCAAATTCCTAATAGTAATTTTAATAATTATGTGATATTTATATGGAAGTTCGATTAATTATATTTTGCGTCGAAAGGCCTATTCGGATACAACGCTCCTGTTAAGATTTTTTTTCATATCTAAAACTCAAAATCAAGATATTTGATTAAGAGAAAAGCAATATCACTTAATGTTGATGCACTGTATTCTCTCTCTCTCTCTCTCTATCTTTATATATATATATATATATATATATATATATATATATATATATATATATATTATATCATAGGAAAATAATTTTTTTTTATAATGAAAAATTCATCCGTAATACATTAAAGAATAAAATAAATTTTTATATATAAAATATAGTCATTAGTGGCGAATTAGATTTTCTTGAACTACGAAATACATTTAACTATAGAGAAAATTGATTTTGTCACTGATTGAAGTAAAATAACTAGCGACAATATAATTTTGTCGGTAGTAATAACCTTTTTAATGACAAAATATACTATTAACTACAATAAAATATACATACTTTTTACGACAAATATATTTGTCACAACTTTTTAAGGATTTGGGGACGATTTTTCTTTTTGTAGTTAAAATAATATTTTCAGCGATGAAGCACTAAATCGTCTTTGTATACTTTTAGTGACGAATTATTTTTCGTCTTACAAGATTTTTAGTGACGAAATATGATTTATAAATGACGAAATTATTTGTTATTGATAATCGAATTTGTTGTAGTGTATAGGCATGAATTTCTCAACTCAAGGGCCTTCGTGGGTAATATGTAGTAGCCCCATGATTAGGAATATAATCCCTAAATGATTAGGAACTCAATACTCAAGACTTAGACCTTGAAGATACTACTCCTCTCAGAGATACTAAACTTATGAAGTTCATTTCAAATTTATGGGCATGAACGACTCGACTTGAGGGTCTTAATAACAATATGAAATTCATGTATATGATTTTTCTCATTTTCATACTTCATCAAAACTTAGCCCAAATCAATAGTTGATCTCAAATGATTCACAATTGAACTCAGAGACTTTCTTGAGTTCTACTCTTAGCTCTTTCTTTAATTTCAATTATGAATTATGAATTAAAGAGTTATGATTCATGATATGAAGGATCTCGATGATAATGTAGACTCATGAATATATTTTCATCATTCTCATACTCACTTACTCGAGTCTTAAAACAAGTTATTAGAAATTAAAGAAGACTCCTCAAAAGACTCAAAGAGACTTTCTAAAAAAGATTCGAAAGAACTCTCAAGACTTAACTCTTAGCTCTACCTTGATTTTGAATTATAAATTCAAGGTTATTATTTGTGGTAGAAAAGATATTGCTATGATTAAATGAGTTTTAGATAGTTAATCATGATGAACGGTCAAGAAAACATTGTATGGGAGTAAGTCCGCGACAAGATATGCATTTTAGTATTTAATTACGAAATGATAAATTTAAGATTGAAATATTGGGCCCGTTAACGGGCCCTTTCATATCTAGTATTTTTAAAAATATTGAAATTAATTTGATTTATTCTTTAATTTCAATCTAATACATATTATTAATTTTATCATACTTTTATCTTTTCAGGTACATTAAATAGAGTTAAAATAAAGGTGAAAATAATTAACTATATTTTTAAGTAATGAATTTTTATGTTAAAGTAGGCCTTTTAGTAAGCATAATAAATATAAAAATATTAGGAATTAATTAGAATAATAATTAAATAGAGTAATGAATAGATATTGCAATAACTCATAAACATGTGAAGTGATTACAAAATGTGTTGATAGAAATAACATTAATCAAAGATGTTTCTAGAACTATTTAGTTTTTTGTTATTATTCTTGGTAGATTTTGTTAGTATGAAATTACATGTTTACCCTTGATCACCATTCACTTTCATATACAAAGACATGTTTCTAGAATTATTTGTTTCTCTTGATATTTTTATTAATAGATTTTTATTAGTATAAAATTATCTTTTTACCTTGGTCGTCCTACCACTTCACTCTTCTATATTAAAAAATAATATAAAATATAATAGAAAAATATCAAATTTTGGCCGGACAACTTTAAATTTAAATCAAATTTGCATTAGTTCACTATTCAGATTAATATGTTTAAAATCAAATAAAAGTAAAATTTTGATTATATAATTTAATAAAGAACTACTCTTTTATAATCTAGTAAGTATTTTTACTTTACTTTAAATGTGAATATACCATCCTATTCATTTTATTTGTAAAGTTACTTTTTAACATCTTTTAAAATATATATTTTTAAATTATTGAAACTACTTTTATTTATTCTTTAATTTCAATCTAATATATATTATTAATTATCACACTTATTTCTGTTCAAGTATGCTAATTGAGCCAAAAACAAGTGAAAATATTTAATTATATTTTTAAATAATGAATTTTATATTAAAGTATGCATTTTTAGTAAATATAATGAATAGAAAAAAATATTAAAAATTAAATTAAAGTAATAATAAAATAGAACTATGAATAGATATTACAATAACTCATAAGAAAAGTGAAGTAATAACAAACTGAGTTAATAGTAGTAACAATAACTAAAGATGTTTCTAGAACTATTTAGTTTTCTTGTTATCATTCTCGGTAGATTATTATTTGCATGAAGTTACATTTTTATCTTTGATCATCATTCACTTCATATATAGAATGATGTTTCTAGAATTACTTATTTTTCTTGCTATCTCTCTTAATATATTTTTGTTAGAATGAAATTACATTGTTATTTTTTGTTGTCTTTAATGCAAATATATCATCTTATTCGTTTTTATTTGTAAAGTTACCTTTTAACATCTTTTTCTTCAATTCCAACCTAATATATATTATTAATTTTATCGCACTTATTTATTTTCAAATATATTAATTAGAGCCAAAATAAAATTGAAATAATTAATTCATACTTAATTTTATATTAAAAGTAAGGATTTTTTATGAGCATAATGAATAGAAAAAATAGTAAGAATTATATTGAAGTAATAATAAAATAGAGTAATGAAAAGATATCATAATAACTCACGAAAGAAAAGAAAGTGATTTAATAACAAAATAAGTTAATGATAATAACAATAACTAAATATGTTTCTAGAACTAATTAATTTTCGTGTAATTATATTTTTAAACTTAATCATTATTCACTTCATATATAGAAAGATGTTTCTAGAATTATTCACTATCCTCCTTAATAGATTTTTGTTAGAATGAAATTATATTCTTACCTTTGTCGTCCTACCACTTCACTCTTCTATATAATAGAAACTAGAAAAAATTATATCATACAAGGTCTGTTTTTTCTTCTTTTTACAGAATTTCACAATTTTGATAATAATTAAATTATATTTTTTAATCATATAATAATTGGTTTAGAATGAAAAAAATTACCTGACTTTTTTTTTTTGACTGATTTTAATGAAGTGATAAACACTTATTTATTTTCAATTTAGATGTCTTAATTTCGAGCTTTATTAAATCCGAAAATTGTCTTTCTTAGAAGCGAATTTCATTTAACACAAAATTGTCTGTGTCTTTGTTATAAGGAATTTCATTTAACACAAAATTGTCTGTGTCTTTGTTATAAGGCCCAAAAGAAAGTGTAGTTAGCCGACTGAAATGCATAACAATTTTTTAGTATTTTTTGCTACCTTAACTATTTGTTTTTGATCTGTTTTACTGACTTGAATCAAATCTTGATTCTTTGGCATTTTCTCACTACTTCCCATCTACCCCCAGATAATCAGCTGAATCAAGAACTGATTTTTAGATTATGTTTTCTTGTTTCTTTGAAATGGGAACTTGATTTTCAGATTTCCAACTCAGGTGTTTGTCTTCCTTAAGCTGGAAAACTTGAAAAAGGAAACCCCAGAATGAGAGGAAGTTAGCTGGTGGACCACCTAGTCCTATTGAACCTAGACAGAGGCTTCCTGTATTCACGTAAGTATCTAGCTATGGTCTCTACTACTCTACTGATTTGCTTACTTCTTGTCTTTGTTTACGTATCTGGGTGTGCTTATTTTGCTGTTTGAGCATGTGGGTCAAGATGGGTTTTTGGTTTTGGATTTGGGGGGATGGAGTTGACTGTTGAGTACTGAAGTTCCAGTGGAATCAAGTTCGTTTTTTTTTTGCTTACTTTCGTTTACTTCTGCGCATAATTTGGGGGAAAATCAAGAGGTCGGGTTTGGTTTGGTTGTGCTAGTTTATGGATTTTTTGTTTGATAGAATTTTGCATCCAACTGTCGCCCAGATCAGAGTTTGGGGCATTGGGTATAAGTATAAGTTCACTTCTTTTTGGGATGATATTGGTATGTGCAGTTAATTCGTGTGCAATTGGTAGATCTTGAAGCTTTTAATATCATCAAAGTTTGATTGTAGAAATTACATAGCTTAAATGTGAAATGAAGAGACAAATGAGTTTGTTGGAAATTGAGATATCTTGAAGAGACTATATGGCACTGTTTTTTTATCATCTCTGCTGCATCTAATTTGTGTCTGATGAGAATCTAGTCATAATAGATCACACCTTTTAGTTGTTCTGACAGTAGCCTGCGATGTGAGATAGTTGTGCAACTGCTTCTGATTTGCTTTTCTGCATGACATCGCAGCTGATTGAGTTATTTTCTTCCTCTCAGTTACATTGTTAAGTTTAATTGATAAACATAGTGGTTTCTTTCCTCTCTATCTTTACCCATGTCAGGTTTGAAATAGCAACCTTTTAATTGTCAGGTTTACATTACCTCTGAGAAACTAGTACGATGCCCATTTTTGTTTTTACCCTTCTCCAGGTGCAGATGTTGTGAGTTTGTCATCCTTGAAGGATAAAAAAAGTCAGAAATCATCCAACATGATAGTTCTTTCTTCATGTTTAAGATAATGTTTCCTGCTTTTTTTTTATGATAATCTCTGTTCTTTGTTTTCAGCGAGGAAACAAGCAAAAGAAGGTTCTTGAGAAGTAAAGTTTTCAGAGATGGGGAGAGAGCTCTTCATAGTCCCACCAAAAACAGGAATTTTACCTGCAAGTTCCCAACTATAAAGCTCATATTGGGTTTTATTGCTCTGGTTGCAATTTGGTCACTTTGGCATTCTCCAGCAATTTATAACACGGAATACATATCTAGTTCAGGCTCTCGGTAAGTATAGAATGTTTTGCCTTTGTTAGTATTTTGTTATGTTAAAAGAATATACCATCAAATGAACTTTCTCAAACATTCTTATCTTGGGTGTTCTCCTCCGGCATACCATCAAAGATAGATTATTTATTGATGTTTGTGTAAGAACTAATTTGGCCATGATTAGTTATCAGTTGGACAATATTATATCTGATATTCTAATTCTTCTTCTTTGCTTTAATGGTGAAAATCCTGATTCTAGGGCTGCTTTGGTGCACAGAGAGTTAAGCGGTCATTCTTCAGCTGATCAACGTTATACATCACTTTTAGATATTGACTGGGACCAAATTTCCCAAGTTATTGAGAAACTGGCCGATAGGCATGAGTATCAGGGCGTAGGGATATTAAACTTCAATGACAGTGAAATTGATCAGTTGAAGGAGTTATTACCGGACGCTGAGCATGTAATCTTGAACCTGGATCACGTCCCGAATAATATAACATGGGAAACATTATATCCTGAATGGATAGATGAAGAAGAAGAATTTGAGGTCCCCACTTGTCCTTCTCTGCCCAGAATTCAGTTTCCGGCTAAACCAAGGATTGATCTCATAGTTGTAAAGCTTCCATGCAAGAAGTCTAAGGACTGGTATAGAGATGTAGCTCGTTTTCACTTGCAGCTTGCAGCAGCAAGGCTGGCTGCCAGTAATAAAGGGTATCATCCGATACATGTGCTTCTGGTTACTGAGCGTTTTCCAACCCCCAATCTGTTTACCTGTAAAGAGTTGGTTGTACGTGAAGGCAATGCATGGCTATATGAACCTAATCTGAACACTTTAAGAGAGAAGCTCCACCTCCCTGTTGGGTCATGTGAACTTGCAGTTCCTCTCAAGGCTAAAGGTTGGTTCCTGATGGTACTTTTATGTCAGAGAACTATAACTCTGATACTGTTTATTATTTAACAAGTAAAAACTACCAATCTGACCATCCTTTAATTGACCCAAATTGATGTAGGTGACATTGTTCCTTTCATATTTCAAAGAACTTTAGACTGAAGTTATTTTCCTTTTCTGAAAACATATCGTACAACTGTTTGTCTCGGCTTCTATCCATCTTCCTGTTTTCTTTCATTTTCCTGGCAATTTGAGATAGTGTGGTAGTGAGATTAGCAGTTGAGCATCGTTCTATTATTCCATCTAAAATGAAAATAATGAGAGGATTAACCTCTAAGTTCAAGTTAATTTCTCGAGAAATGATATTCAGAATCTAACATCACAAGTTTCTGCAGCAAATTGGCACTCTGGAAATGTAAGAAGAGAAGCCTATGCTACTATTCTCCACTCAGCAAATTTTTATGTATGTGGAGCCATAGCTGCAGCTCAGAGTATCCGCTTGGCAGGTTCAACCCGAGATCTTGTGATACTTGTTGATGAGACTATCAGTGACTACCACAGGGGTGGTTTGGAGGCTGCTGGATGGAAGATCCACACAATAAAGAGAATAAGGAATCCTAAAGCTGAACAGGATGCCTACAATGAGTGGAACTATAGCAAATTTCGTCTTTGGCAGCTGACAGATTATGACAAAATCATCTTCATTGATGCAGATTTGTTAATATTGAGAAATATTGATTTTCTCTTTGAGATGCCTGAAATAACTGCAATAGGAAATAATGCAACCCTTTTTAATTCAGGTGTGATGGTCGTTGAACCATCAAATTGCACATTTCAGCTGTTGATGGATCATATCAATGAGATTGAATCGTACAATGGTGGGGATCAGGGGTATCTGAACGAAATCTTCACCTGGTGGCATAGGATCCCAAAACACATGAACTTTTTGAAACATTATTGGGAAGGTGATGAGGAGGAGAAGAAGCAAATGAAAACACGTCTTTTTGGTGCTGATCCTCCAGTTCTCTATGTCCTGCACTACTTAGGCCTGAAACCTTGGTTATGCTTCAGGGACTACGATTGCAACTGGAATGTGGGTAAGTTGCAGGAGTTTGCAAGTGATGTGGCACACAGGACGTGGTGGAAGGTCCATGATGCCATGCCAGATAACTTACATAAATATTGTTTGCTTAGGTCTAAACAGAAGGCTGCATTAGAGTGGGATCGAAGAGAAGCTGAGAAAGCTAACTATTCAGATGGTCATTGGAAGATCAAAATAAAAGACCCACGTTTGGAGACTTGTTTTGAAGAATTTTGCTTCTGGGAAAGCATGTTATGGCACTGGGGCGAAACAAACTGGACAGATAATGCCACCTCTTCACCAACACCTCCCATGGTCAATACTGCTTCACTTTCTTCTTTGTAACTAGGAGGTTCTGTTACTATACCTCACTAGTCTGTAAGTAATACAGAGTCACAACTCAACCAATGCCATTAGTATGCATGGTGTTCGCACTTGCCCTACCCTTGAATATAGTCCACTCTGCAGCTATGTTGCTTCAATTGTTTCTCATCTTGTCTTGTTCCTATACGACTGTTTTCTCTTGGCCAAATGGGGTGGCCTCAGGAGATGGTTTTTCTTGATTATCCTTTTACTTAAGTTATAAGGGGAGCATTGGAGCAAACAAATAAGTTGTCTCCGTATGGATTCGTGCTGTGGAAACACCCCTTGATGCTTGAGTCCAGGGTAAGCAGACTACATTAAACCCCTTGGAATGTGGCCCTTCCTCGGACCATGCGTGAACATGTGATGTTTCGTGCACCTGGTTGTCCTTTTTCTTTATAATAGTGGTAAAGGTATTGTATTGAAGTTCAGCAAAATGCTGCAATGAGGAGTCACTGTCTCATTGAGAATCTGTCTGTTTTGAGGCACCATATTACTGTTGTAATGAGTGTACAAACGAAGCAAACTTACACTATTTATGTATGTTGTTGATTGTAGAAAGCCAATTTTTCATCAAAGAAGGTTCGAATGAATCACTTGAACGGTAAATTCGATTTTGTAGATTTTATGGACTAATTTAATTCGGTATGGTTTAATATTTTAAGTTCGATTTTGGTATTTTGTGGCATGGTAAATTGGTAATTATAATTTGTTCAACTTCGACTAGTAGTTAATATATACTCGTATAATAGAGTGTTATGACTTTGACAATTCAAAGAGTGTCTCAATTGTATCATATTAACACATTATGCACGTAGAAATATATATTCAAAGTAAGTAAAAACAACTCATCTTGTTAATCAATTACATTTAAATACATTTTAGTCAAAATATAGTAGTCAAAGTTTTAAGGCATAATACATATATATGCCATTTAACTTGGTCTCATTTTACATATATACCCCAAAACTTTGGATGGACATAAATAGACAGTTAAACTTGTATAAAATTGAACAAGTAGACATATTAATCCTATATGGCTCAATACACACATGACACCACGTAGGACGCAAATTGTCGTGTATGATGCCAGATTAAGTGTCTACTTATGCACACTCAAAGTTGGAGGACATAAATATAAAAGGCCGAACCCATCGCTGCCCCCTAAAGTTGGCATCAACTTTCACTTAAACACTTCAACTGAACTTTGTTCATATTGGACACTTTATAATACGTCCCACTATGTCATTTTGACACTTATTTAACAATCAGCAAAAATTAAAAAATATCTGTAATCCACTAGCCGATGACATGGCATGACGGCAAATTATGAGAAGACATGTGTCAATTTGGTTAAAAGAATAAAAATAATTATAAGAAGAAGAAAGAAAAATCATATAAACTTATATTTTAAAAACATTTCAATAAGAAAAAACTTTATTTTCTAGGATTCATTTCAATGACTCATGATATCTAAATTTTTTCACCGGAAATTAGAGTTCTGTCGGAAAAATTGAGGAGATTTAGATCCAATATTTTTCCCGATGACGTCTCATATTTTCTTTTATCACTAATAATTCTAATTCTAAATAAAATATGTTTTGGTGAAAGAGAAAGAGAAAGATAGTAACAAAAATGGTGGATCTCCATCTTTTTCGGTGAGGTAGTGATGTTAATTTTTAGATCTAACTTATTTTTAAAAATGGCTTTTGTAAGTTATTTAAGTCAGTGAACGATTTTTTTAAATCTTTTTCAATGAGTATATGATTCTTTTTGTTTTACTCAAAATCAATACATAATGTTGGTGAAATAAAGAAGAAAGGGGGAAGAAGATGAAGTGAATTTTTTTTTTTTCATAAAAAAAATGCTTTTCACGCGCTTAAAATCAGTTCAACACGCACACTTTGAGAATTCAGTAAAAGATGTCAATATGACACAACGGGGCATGACATGAGGTGTTTAAAATGAACAAACCTTAGTTATGGTGTCTAAGTGAAAGTTGGTGTCAATTTTAAGGGACCACCGATGAGTTCAACCAATATAAAATGAAGCAACGTTAAAGAGTATATTTATGTATTATGCCAAGTTTTAACTCCTAAACATTTAGTTTATACTAATACCAAGTTGCATATTTGTTAAGTATTTTAATAATGACATAATACATAAACATGATCCTTATCTTGGCTTTAATAGACAACTATGCCCTTCAACTTTGAATGTACACAAGTAGACACTTAAACTTGTATAAAATTGAACAAGTAGACACATTGTCCTATATGGAATAATATACATTCGATGCCATGTAAGACATGAAATTTCCATGCAGGGTGTCATGTAGGACAAACGTGTCCATTTGTTCAGTTTTACAAGTTTAAGTATCTACTTGTGCACAACCAAAGCTAAAGGTCATAGTTGTCAGCTAACGCCAAGTTAAATGTCATGTTTATGTATTATGCTTTTAATAATATATATGTTATTTATATAATGATATACTTCAATAAGGTATTAAATATTTCAGCATGTAACCATATTGAATGCCAAAAATAATTAAAATGTATATCATATGCCATACCAAATATTATACTATAAAAATCACGATATCTAAAATTTTTGATATATACCATATCATGACCACTCCTACCCTTTAACAAACTATATAGCTCGAAGATACTGTCTAATTTTGAGTGTGCAAGGACGTACCTAATTTGGTATAGAGTTGATTAAGCGTATATCTTACTTGGTAGCTGGCATAAATTGTCACATTATGACGTGTGTATCTAATTATTCAATTTTATATCGAATAAAATTGGAGGGCATATGTATAATTATGCCAATAATCTGTGATAGATTTATAGATTGTGTAAGGTGGGAAAAATGACCAAAATACCCCTAAAGTGACTATCATTTAGCTAATACCTCTCTCTTACACACTCAGTAGTAGTTTGTGTGTGTAGAGAGGCTGCGAAGACTTATAGGCCCTAGACAAACTCCGTCAAATAATCTTCTTCTACAATTCACTCACATTCTCTCTTTCACTCTCCATTTTTGAGGGATTTTTTTATAGAAGATTTCAAAATAGGGAAACAAAGCTCCTTTTTCTCGATCTTCATCTTTGTTGTCAAAGGTCAGTACCCTTTTCTACTCACTCCCTTTTGCTCTTTTCGTATTTGTGAATTAGGGTTTTTTGTTTTTCTTGAATTGATTTGTTCTGTTGTGTTCTGTATGTTATGGTTAACATGAAAAATCGAATTAGGGCAACAGATCTTGTATCATTCTGTGACTCATTTTGTGTCTTTTGCTTTGCTTTTAGCTTGTGGGTTTTGGGTAATTCAAGTACGTGTATGTGAATTTAGCTGTTTTAGCTCAAATCTTGTAAAGGAGTTAGCTTGTGTATCTGAGGTTGGTTATTTTTGTTGAAATCTTGTAATGGGGTAAGCTTGTGTATGTGGAGTTAGTTGTTTTAGTTCAAATCTAGTAAAAGGGTTAGCTTGTGTATGTGGGGTTAGTTGTTTTAGTTCAAATCTTGTAAAGGGGTTAGCTTGTGTATGTGGGGTTAGTTTTTTCTTAATTCAAATCTTATAAAGGGGTTAGCTTGTGTATGCGAGCTTAGTTGTTTTAGTCCAAATCTTGTAAAGGGGTTAATTTGTGTATGTGGGGTTAGTTGTTCTAGTCCAAATTTGAGAAACGCTTGAGGAAAATTTGATTCCTCATTTTATATATGTAAGTGAAAGTTCACATTCTTTTATACGCATATTGATGCTTGAAGAATGTTAAATTATGCTCGATATGTTAGCAAGTGGGAGGACAAATGATATTTAGTGTAAGGAATCTTAATTTTAGGAAATGGGTTAAAGTAGAGTGTAGTGGGCATAGATATAGCGGACCCAAACTAACTTAAGATTGTGCTGCTTGTTGGTCGAATTTGCAATGTGGTTGGGAATTGGACATTTTAATTTGTTGGATAGTATTCTGGGGATTCTGCATATAGACTAGATCTGAAGCTTGATTACTGGAATGTGGAAAATTAGCTTTGACAATTGCTCCTAATCTTTTTGCCGGAAGCGATGAAAAATTGTTTTGGAGTTGTTTGCCCGAAGCATTAAATTCGTTCATTTATATGAGGAGTTCACCGCTCTTCTCATATACTTCCAGATGAAGTGTGGCTAGTATTAAAAAGGAGAAAAGAGTATTGATTAAGAGCACTATTTGAATATTTAAAGCTATAACATTTCCTTATTGGCGGTACTACTGTATTGGTAAGTTGTTGTTGTTGCTCAAAGGCTAGTAAAGTTACAAAAGATAGCCTATAGGATACAAGGGAACGTACAAAAGTACCATATTACTAATTGGGGATCACAACAGTAGCATTCATGGGAAGATGGTGGGAAGGAGCTAAGGGTTTGAGGATAATAATAGAATCTTACTAGGAAAAGGGATTTGAAGTTAATCTGAAGAGTAACTGGTGTTGTAGAAGAGGATCATGTCGGAGAATTACTGGTATCAGTCATCCACACTTATAGAGCAACTCTACAAAGGAGTGTAATGAATGGGTGGAAAAGTTTGACATAGATATCAGATTTAAGTAGCAAAATAAAACCATAATTGTTTTTGAGTCAATAAACAAATTTTATTGATAGCAAAAACTAGTCAAGCACTAAGCTAGTGAACATTACAAAGTAAGGTCCTCCTGTACCAAAAAGAGAGAGCCTTTATTTTGGAAATAAAGCCGAAATTGGTGAACTTCTAAATATGGTGCAACAATATCCTTTCTTTTTTTGTAAAACTTGTCACTTTTGTCATCAAAAGTCTTGCCCACGAACAGTAGTACTTAGTGGATCTTGCCCACGGCTAACTCCGCCTTCTCCCTAGGTGTCACACCCATATCATCTACCACTTTGAACACATCATCTATGAAACCTTGTGGATCTTCATCCACCTTAGCTCCATGAAAAGTGGGAGGGTTCATCCTCATGAAATCCCGAATTCTAGAAGCGGGAGTACTACCATTAGGTTGAGGTCCAACTCCTTGATTAGCTTGGGCAACAAAGTGATTATTGACGACATGAGCTTGAGCCGTCATAAGTTGGGTCAAATTCATTAGGGCAGCCCTCAACTCCGCATTAGTCATATCTCCTTCAACAAAAGGAGCTTGAGGCATAAGAGGCACTTGGGGCACTTGAGGCTCTTGAGGTTTCGGAGGCACTTGAGGTTCTTGAAGGGGAACCTCCTCATTATCTCCCTCTAGGCCAACAATAGGAACTTGGTCAACACGGGGAGGGATCCTCTCATTAGCTACACCTCCCTCCTCCCTTCTAGCGTTTGATCTCCTCGTATTCATGTCCTATAAACACAAAGAGAAGAGGTTGATAAAAGACATCTTATAGAACTCAACTTTAAGGCACGAAATTAGAATAGAGAAGAAAGTGAAACTTCTATCATCTTATACCTCTTGTCCATGGATGTGTCGCGACTCACACCAATGACCAAGACTCTACTAGACGTGGCTTGTGAGACTTTTAGACCCTAAACTATTTCCCGTAACCTTATGCTCTGATACCAAGTCTGTCACGACCCGAAAGTACCCCCTAGAAGTTAGGGAGAACCCTTGGATCGGTACAAGGCGTACATGACCTTTCAGAGGTCTTGCACAAGCCTTAGCTATCATTCATTATAAGACATGAAAATTAGTGCGGATTAAAACTTTTCACGAATAAATTAATAAAGAGAACATCTTTCATAAAAGCTAAGGATTTGATCACGTCTACACAAACACGATATAAATATCTTAGGGACACGACCCTTTACATTAAATGAAATACATAATAATTCTTTAGAATAAAAACTAAGAATATGACTATGCCTCGAATATATGAGGACATACTTAGTCTTGTGAGAATCTTTTCCAAGCTTGTCTTCTAGTCTTCAAACTTGCCTCCAACCTATGCGTATTAAGTATAGAAAAGTATGGGGTTAGTACAAAACAATGTACTAAGTATGGCATATGCAAAACCATGTAAAAAGGGATATTTTAGTAAAATAAGCTTTCATGCCAAATAAGTAAAACATTCATGAATTTAGAAGCAAAACAACATAAAAAACATTATTTAACACTTATAGAAAAATTTCCATAATTTTAACAAACAGAGACACTTTACAGTAAGCCTTCCAAGATTTTACAGTAAACTCTTGTAACATTACAGTGAACCAAGTTAACTCCAAAACAATGAACTCCCCAGGTAATGCCAAGAGAAAGTGAACTCATTTCCGTAGGAGTTTCCCTAACCAAGGTTATCTTAAGACTCTCCAAGGTAAGACATGAAGGAAACACTCATACACATCCTTCAATGCACACCAAGGAGATCCTTAAGACTACCCATTATAGGCTTACTCCACTCGGGAGAACGAGTCACCACTCAATAACAAGACATTAGAAGAACACTCAAATTAGACATACCAGGACTTCCCTTTCGCAATGCCTTCTTAGTGCAATGAGTAGATGGCGTCCCATTCCACCACCTACCCTAAGTAATACACTCTTTTAGAAGACTTATCTCATTCAATTCATATAATTGTCACCTTCGGAATGCCTACTTAGTGCAATGGGCGTCCCATTCCACTACCTACCCTAAGTAATACACTCTTTTAGAAGACTTATTACTTTCATTACTTTTGTGGGGGTTAGCTTAACCGACATAGACCATGAGAGCTAGACATGGAATCCGATTATTAACCCCTATCAGATGAGAGATTCTCACTTGCAAAGAGATAGGTCATTCTCTTAGCTTTTACATGGCTTTCCCAATAGCTACACCTATGCGGGCGCATAGTTAAGGGATAATGAGATTGCTACTATGTAACTCATTCTCTACTAACGAGGAATACTCATATCAAGAAGTACATTGGAATACAACATCTCAACTCAAGAAGTGTAACCACCCCTTCTTCATATCCTCTCGATGCTAAGCATAATTCCCCACAGATTCTCAACCTTTATTATAATACAGGTTAAGGATAACTAGTGAACACCATATCTCAACTCACGAAGAGTATTCATCCTCCAGCCTATCTTAGAAAGCTCTTACGATGTAGTGAGATTGCTAGTAAACACTTCATTTCAACTCACGAAGAGTGTTCACCCCAAAACTCCCCTTTTGACTTAACTTGGCTTACTTCATTCATTTAATCATTTAAGTGTGTGTACATGTGAACATACCTTGCAAATAAGCATCATTTCATTTACATTAACTTCTATATATGCATAGACCTTCATTCATCACATTACACACTTTAAGATGCTCAACATATACATTACTTCATTTAGGCATAATCTAAGCAAAGCATGCAATTCAAGCTTCATAATACACAATACAAGAACCATCTTTATTATCACTTCTATTCACATATTAGGCCTTCAAAGCCACACTTACAATACATACCATGAATAACCAAATTCACCAAGTAATCACCGCCACCAAGAAGGTGGACCATACCCCTCAAGAGATATTCATAAGGAGAATTAACAATGAGACCAACTTACCATTCTTCCAAAGCCTTCACACCTATTTACAAATTTACTCAATAATTCATCATAAATAGACCTTAGGACAGTAGCTAAACAACAATATCAACACAAGGAAACCAAAGTTCAAAGACTACAAAGTCAAGCTCATTTAACCATTCCTTAAGCCAAAATTTGATAAAAAGTTTTGACATGTTTTCATTGAAGTTTTAGCATTAAAATCACCAACTAACATTATAAACATCACATTTGAATCATTTAAAACATTTTCATGCAAGAACCATATTTAGAGTTGAAGATAGAGGAAACTAGGGTTGAAAACCCTTTTTGAAAATTCATTAGAAGTGACTCCTTGAATGGAAGAGAGTTCAAGGATGGATACCATAACTAATAAGAATAAACCACAATGATTTTGATGAATAACTCGACCACCAACAGCCCTCCGAGCTCCTTCTTGACTTCTAGCTTCTATGGAGTTTGAGAGAGTCTTTTAAGAGACAGGGGTTTTGGGTTTTAGGAAATGAGGTCTAAAATAAGGTCTTAGGGTTTGGAACTCCTTAATATACCTAAATAACCCTAAAATAAACGTTCAAGGTCCTTAAAAGACTTGGGGTGAATTTACCAAACACCCCAAGCCAAGACATCCTTCTAACAGTTTTTTGGCAGTCTCACTAACATGATCAACCATGGACCGTTTGTCCATCGACGGTCGTTGGTGGTGGTTCGTAGGTTGAGCATGCAACTTCCAAACATGCAGGACTGCAGATCAAATCGATGTACCAAGTCGACGTACCGTTGGTTGGACAATTGGCTGTCGTTTGGTCTCGTTGGTGGACACTGCCTAGGCAGTTTTAGGTCCAAGTCTTGGGCCCTTATTTAGGGCCCGTCGTGGGTCATAGGTGGGGTCGTACCCAGACGTTAAGCCCCTACACATATGTCTAGGTCTTAAGAACATCCCACACCAATTTCAAACAAAACGAACATGTAAAACTCACTCAAACACATTAGAACACACAAGCACTATCTAAGGCATATCTTCCGAACATCATGGACGTTCTTGGATGTTTGACCTCCAAACTCAACCAAAATTCACACACTGCCTAAGGACACTAATATAACTCATTTTAATACAAAATTAACTCAAGAAACAATCACGAAGCTCTAGTTCACTTTAGTTCATTTTAGGGTGTTACATTCTCCCCCACTTGGAATAACATTCGTCCTCGAATGACACTAAAATTGTAAGACCATCAAGGACTCCATTAGCAACACATAACACATTACAATCATGGTCAAACATTCATAATCAATGCACCAACTAACAAGGAGCATAAATTCACACTTTCACAGACTTTGCAACATAAGCAACTGTTGAATCAACTTTCACATTTCAAAATTTACCCTTATTCTTATTTTATGGAGGAAATACCTTATCCAACATTAAACATGATCATATACATCACTTTTGCACACATTAGAGCCACAATTAATGACAATACAATTTTTTTCAAAAATGAGAAATCTTACGGTGAGCATCACTGTAACACAGTGAACATGCTAGAATTTCAAAAATTCATTCTTTGAGAAATTCATTAAGAATGCATGATCATATGAAATATAAAACCATATAAACTCATCTTATAACATAAAAACAACAATCATAAAGAGTTAAGGCTTACCGGGACTATCAACTCCAGATTAGTTATCATTCCTAGCTCCCATCCCATAGGGATGATTCTTCTTTGGAGCATTGGGATCTAGACCACCTTGAAAAGATTGATTGAACTCTTTCCCCTTTGCCTTGATGCTAGGGCAGTCCCTCATCTTGTGGCCTTTACTACCACAACTAAAACAACCATCCGTTCCGGCAAGACACTTACCCAAATGTTGTTTCCCACAAGAAGCACACCTAGTCCTCTCAAAAGTATGGCCACCACCTTGGAAATGTTGGTTTGGAGCCCTATACTTGTTCCCCATGGAAGACTCTTGGTGAAAGAACCTCTTCTTAGGGTTTTGGTGACTACAATCATCCAACCTAGGCCTCTTACCCTCTTGCCTGATCTCCCTAATTTTGGACTCCTCAATTTGTTGTGCATACACCATGAGCCTAGATATCCATGTCATTAAGAAGAATTACCATACGACACTCTTTATCCACCAACCTAGACACCCCCATCACAAATATTTTCATCCTAGCCCTAGGGTTGGCTACCATGGTTGGGGCATACTTAGAGAGTTGGGTGAATTTGAGAGAATACTCTTGCACACTCATTCCCCCTTGATGAAGGTTCATGAATTCAACCATCTTCTTCTCCCTCCACTCTAGGGGAAAGAACCTATCTAGGAAAGCCTCTTTGAAATCCTCCCAATCAACCGGACCATCTCCTAAGGGTCTTTTACCCCTCCATTGCTCAAACCACACTTGAGCCACAACCTTGAGTTGGTAAGCGGCTAACTCCGCCTTCTCCCTAGGTGTCACACCCATATCATCTACCACTTTGAACACATCATCTATGAAACCTTGTGGATATTCATCCACCTTAGCTCCATGAAAAGTGGGAGGGTTCATCCTCATGAAATCCCGAATTCTAGAAGCGGGAGTACTACCATTAGGTTGAGGTCCAACTCCTTGATTAGCTTGGGCAACAAAGTAATTATTGACGACATGAGCTTGAGCCGTCATAAGTTGGGTCAAATTCATTAGGGCAGCCCTCAACTCCGCATTAGTCATATCTCCTTCAACAAAAGGAGCTTGAGGCATAAGAGGCACTTGGGGCACTTGAGGCTCTTGAGGTTCCGGAGGCACTTGAGGTTCTTGAAGGGGAACCTCCTCATTATCTCCCTCTAGGCCAACAATAGGAACTTGGTCAACACGGGGTGGGATCCTCTCATTAGCTACACCTCCCTCCTCCCTTCTAGCGTTTGATCTCCTCGTATTCATGTCCTATAAACATAAAGAGAAGAGGTTGAGAAAAGACATCTTATAGAACTCAACTCTAAGGCACGAAATTAGAATAGAGAAGAAAGTGAAACTTCTATCATCTTATACCTCTTGTCCATGGATGTGTCGCGACTCACACCAATGACCAAGACTCTACTAGACGTGGCTTGTGAGACTTTTAGACCCTAAACTATTTCCCGTAACCTTATGCTCTGATACCAAGTCTGTCACGACCCGAAAGTACCCCCTAGAAGTTAGGGAGAACCCTTGGATCGGTACAAGGCGTACTTGACCTTTCGGAGGTCTTGCACAAGCCTTAGCTATCATTCATTATAAGACATGAAAATTAGTGCGGATTAAAAAATTTCAAGAATAAATTAATAAAGAGAACATCTTTCATAAATGCTAAGGATTTGATCTCGTCTACACAGACACGATATAAATATCTTTGGGACACGACCCTTTACATTAAATGAAAATACATAACAAATCTTTAGAATAAAAATTAAGAAATATGACTATGCCTAGAATATATGAGGACATACTTAGTCTTGTGAGAATCTTTCCCAAGCTTGTCATCTAGTCTTCAAACTTGCCTCCAACCTATGCTTATTAAGTATAGAAAAGTATGGGTTTAGTACAAAACAATGTACTAAGTATGGATATGCAAAACCATGTAAAAAGGGTCATTTTAGTAAAATAAGCTTTCATGCCAAATAAGTAAAACATTCATGAATTTAGAAGCAAAACAACATAAGAAACATCATTTAACACTTAGAGAAGAATTTCCATAATTTTAACAAAGAGAGACACTTTACAGTAAGCCTTCCAAGATTTTACAGTAAACTCTTGTAACATTAGTAAACTCTTGTAACATTACAGTGAACCAAGTTAACTCCAAAACAATGAACTCCCCAGGTAATGCCAAGAGGAAGTGAACTCATTTCCGTAGGAGTTTCCCTAACCAAGGTTATTCTAAGACTGTTCAAGGTAAGACATGAAGGAAATGCACA
>JAJJBR010000131.1:0-20906 GCA_022817965.1 Solanum lycopersicoides
TAAATAAAAAATAATATCTCTATGATAGGAAATCACAGGAGATAAAGAAAAATTAACAAAAATCTAAAGAAAAAGTAGAAAATAATTTTAGATCAAAAAATTGTTTCTATAAATAAATTATTTGCTTATGATAAACTGGAAACAGATTTATTATTAGGGAAATTATTTTATACCAACAATTTTAAAATTATCAACAAACGTTGTATATGATAAACTTAAAAACTCTTGTGGACTTACATCAAAGTCCCAAGAATACAAAATGTTTACAATCTTGAAAAAGATAAAGAAAATTATAAAAGAAAATATTTAGACAATTTAAGAAAAATTACTTGTAAATGTCTAATTTAGAAAAAATTAAAGAAAAATTTACAAAAATCATATGGAGAAATTCCATTAGAAAAATGGGAACAAAGCCAAGAAAGAGCAATTCTAACTTTAAAAGATCCAAACATAATAATTAGGGTAAGACCTATGTTATACAATGAAGAAGATAAAATAGAATTTAAAGTCCAAATTAAAGAATTACTCAACTTAAAACTCATAAGAATGAGTAAAAGTCCTCATAGTAGTCCAGCATTTATGGTAAGAAATCATGCTGAGGTAAAACGGGGAAAAGCAAGAATGGTAATAAACTATAAAGAATTAAATAAAAATTGTTTATTTGATGGATATTTTATCCCAAATAAAAATAATTTAATAAACCTTGCTAAAGGAAAAACATATTTTTCAAAATTTGACTGTAAAAGTGGATTTTGGCAAATAAAATTAGAAGAAAATTCAGTTAAATTAACTGCATTTAGTACTCCTAATGGACATTACGAGTGGTTAGTAATGCCTTTTGGATTAAAAAACGCACCACAAATATTTCAAAGAAGAATGGATAAAAAATTTTCAGAAGATAACTATCTAATAGTTTATATCGATGATATATTAATATGTTCAAAAACATATGAAGATCATTTAAAACATTTGAAATTTTTTTCAGAAAAATGTTTAAAAAATGGAATAATCCTAAGTCAGAAAAAAGCAGAAATAAATAAAAATGAAATAGAATTCTTAGGAATGATCATTTCAAAAAATGGAATTGAACTCCAATCACACATTGCTAAAAAGATCATAGAATTCCCTGATAAACTAACAACAAAACAAGAAATCCAAAGATTTCTAGGATGTTTAAACTATGCAGGAGAATTTATTCAGGATTTAGCAAAGAAAAGAAATATGCTTCAAAAGCTGATAAGAAAAACCAACAGACTTGGTTGGACAGAAGAACACACAAAGTGTATAAAAAGTTTGAAAGAAGAATGTGCGAAATTGCCAAAGTTAAGACTACCAGAAGACAGTGATAATTTAATTCTACAAACAGATGCATCAGATTATCATTGGGGAGCAATTTTGCAAACAGATCTAAATGAAATCTGCAGGTACACGAGTGGTACATTCAACGACGCAGAAACAAGATATTCGACTAACGAAAAAGAATTATTAGCAATTGTTAAAGAAATTAGAAAATTTTCTACATTTCTTTTACCAAAACAATTTATTATTAGAACTGATAATACTCAAGTTGCAGGACTAATAAACAATAGATTGCCTTCTGAACCACAGTACAGAAGACTTCATAGATGGCAAGTATTATTGTCATTTTATATTTTTTCGATTGAATATATAAAAGGAAATGATAATTTTCTTGCAGATTTTATATCAAGAAATGTCCAATATGGACAATCAGACAAAGATCCTGGTAAACAGGATATATGAACGAATAAGAAAGGTAGATGATTCTATCGATGAAAAAGGACAAAAATTGTTCAAAATAAGAGATGAACTCTCAAAATTATCTGAACAAGCTCGAATGTTACAGTTCGAAATAAATCAACTCAGTACAAATCAAGCTAAAAATATGAGAGAATTCCTACTTCTTTGTGAACATTTGGATTCACGTCCAATACAGAATTCAAATCTGAAAGGAAGTATTAAATCCAACAAAGTGGCAGGAGATGTCCCACTAGCACCTAGTGCCAAAAACATCTCAAAGGTATGCACGGATATGCCATCTTAATCCAAGAAAGATGAAAGAGAAAGCCGCGCAAATGAAGCTTCAAGCTCATCATCAGTCAAGGCTGAAAGAATAATATCTGGGAAACCAGAAAATAAGACTAACCCATAGTTATCTGGAGCAAAAGTTTTTTCTTCTTTACAGGGAAAACAACATCCAAAGGAGGAAGAGTATCTAACTTTCACTAGATACATATACAATCTACCAGAACATAGTGGAGAAACTTATGGAGTTTTAGGAACAACCAGCTTGTTTCCTAGAATATCTATATTCCCAAATGGAATACCAAGCTTCACAGCTCAATTGTTCGAATTCGGATATTTGGATCGAGTATATACAGGTCCAGAGCTAAAAGAAATATCTCAACTACCAACAAGATTGTTCGAAGTAATCAAAGATTTCAGCCAAGGCAATGGAGTATACTGCAGATTCTACAGCATTTCAATGGAGTGCCAAGATTCGCAATCATACTATCCTACCCTCAACTACATATCAGTTGAAAAAATAAAAGAATTTAATGTTAAGGCTACAGGAGTAGACAAAAAAATTCCTTATCTTAACAAGAAATGGATACAAACTAGGAGAGCATTAGGAATAAAAGCCTTATATGCAATCCTAAACAGGTTTTACAGGGATGATTTCAGGGTGATAGATCAAGACTCTGATTGGGTTCTAATCACCAAGGGAAGATCAAAATCAGAGATACTAAAAGAAAGAATCATGGATATTGAGCTCCACAGATTAGGAGCAACAGATGAAACTTGGAAGTTAGCATGCAAAATGCTAGAACACAATCATGATCGATCAAGATGGAGATGATCGATGAAGAATATGAAGAACGTAAGCAGTTACGTAATCATAAACAAAACGTAAGCACTTACGTCAAGAGAAAAAGACAAAAGAAAAAGAAGATACTTTTCTTTATAAAAGAAAAATCATATCGGCCAGAGGGAAAAAGAAAACAGCGACATAAAGTAAAGTTATCAGCAAAGAATCTTTTGACTCGAAAGAGCCAATAAGATAAAAATGTAATCTTTAAAGGAAGTCCTTTAAAGAAAAGTTTATTGTAAATAAGTCCCTTCGGATATCTATATAAGGAGAGGAGTTTCATATGTATAAGAGGGGATAGAGTGAGAAAAAATAATCTTAGAGTGAGAATAAGTTCTAAAGAATAAGTATGAGTATGAGTGAGTAAGTAACTTCTCCCGTTAGGGAAAAGTATTTCTATTAATGTTGTATTAAGTTATATACTATATAATATGTATGTGAACTTATTATATATGAAATAAAAGTCATTTTATATATCAATTTTCTTCAAAATTAATAAATAGTCAAAAGTGAAGGTTGCGATCTTCAGCCTGAAGGAGGAATAGTTCGAAAGTAGCCGAAAGAGAGAAGGCGAAAAATACTATTCATAGCCGGAAAGGAGAAATGCTGCGGCATTAATAAAGACTGTTTATCAACAAGGGGAAGAAAGGTATAAAAACTATCCTTTTATTACATATGTTATAATTTGATAGACATATTATATGTATTTAATTTAATAGTAACATTAAAAGAAATTACTTAGTACCTGTAGGGATTATAAAATTCATGTTTTAAATAATGCTTTGCATAATCATATCATGCTAATTGCATAAATAAGCATAAAAATGAAATTTATACAACCACATTTACATAGTGTAAGAAAAAGAGCTTGGAAACATAAGCAAGCTATGTATCATATGAAAAAATCAATTTCTGAAATGGAAAAAGTTTATTTACATACTAGTCATAAGTATGATAATATAATTTTATACATATATGAAATGAAAATGTATAAAATACAAGAATACTTTGAGTATAAGAATGCTATGATGATTTTAAAAAATCATGTTCTTTTTACTGCTTAAAATAAAATTAGCAGTTTTTACCCTGTTAAATTAACAGCATCAATTTAAAATCAGGATATGCTGATACAAACAGGAGCAACTGCTAATCACATAAAAGAATGTCTTATAAATGGATTAACAGTTTACGAAGGAGAACAATATATTTACAAAACCTTTGAAGGTAATAATTATAGTTGTAAAAATATGGTAGACTTACCAATACAACTAGATACTATAAGAATAACAGTTCCTTGTTATATTATAAATCATGAAAGTAATCAAGAAGTAATCTTAGGAAATCTATTCCTAAATGATTTGGGAGATTATAACATCGGAAAAGATGGTATAGAAATCTATATATATATATATAAATCTGAATCTAAAATCGGTGATGTGGCATGCCTCTAAGAGCTAGAAAAATATTTTTTTTTTTTATTTTTTTACCATTTTCAAATACAAAAATATTACTTAAATATTGAAGATAATCAAGACTAAAGTCATTAAATAATAATTACTCTAATGTCCGTTATCTATCTTTTCATATTCGTATGTTACTAATTATTTTACTAACTATAAATACCAAAACAAATGTCTTGCACTACACAACATTCTGTCTTTTTTCATTCAGAATACATAAATGAGAATTGAATAATAGATGAAACTGCCATTTAAAATAAATTAAAATTGCAATTATTATCTTTTTTTATCCAATCTCATGTAAAATTTAGACTATTCATTTACCTTATTAACTTTTGCATATTAATGTCACTTTCTCTTCTCATGTCTTTTGATGTTCCAAGTATGGAAGAGTATCATATAAATTTGAGTACAATTGGATATACATTTTTCGTAACCATCCATTTTTCAAAAAAAAATTGAGTGAATATTAATGCTATAATTTCTTCTAATATTTTTTTGTTGTTGCAGATTTATCCTTCAATACTTTTGTCACTCTCACAAATAATTCTTATGGTAAGTAAATATATATATTTTATGTGTTTCTGATTTAAAATTTATATGACATTTTGGATATACATTTTGTATAAACTTGAGTGAATATTAATGCTATAATTTCTTCTAATATTAACAAATTTATCCTTTAATTAACTGATGGTTTAAATATGGCAAAAGGAATCTCCATATCTATTTTGATAGTGCAAATTTCATTTGGTAGGAAAAAGAAGTTTACTCAAAAGAGAAGATAAATAAGTTGGGAAAGAAATCTGAGAAAATTTTTTTGTATACTGAAAGTTGGGAGGTGGAATCTGAAGCAATTCAAGGTGACAGGTTAAGTTCTTCTAATAGTAATATAAATTTCATTGAACTGTTATTTCTTTCGATTGAATTTTCCTCATATTTTTTGAAGGTCGTATATTTTAGTGGCAATATATTTTGAAAGGTATGTTTCCTGACGATATTTTTAATTGTCGTTTTTATCAGTAATATGTTTTCATCATGTGAAGAAAATAGAGTTCTTCATATTTTGACATGTTAATAGTAATTCCTAATATTTATTCGGTATAATAATAAATAATCACATTTGAGACACATGAGAAATATTATTATCTTCCAATTGTATTTTTTTTGTAAACTATATTCATATATACTTAATGTTGGGAGTATACAAAATAATCTAACAATCTCCATATGATCAACATTCATATTTGAACGAATATATTTATTGTTGTAATAGAAAACAAATAGTTATATAAATGAAGAATCATGCAAAAAAAAGATATTTAATTGCATAAATTAGATTGAAATTTTGGTTTGTTTGTATAAATAAAAATTAATTAGAATATATTTATATGAATTTGATTCTTTTATATCAGCAGAAATTAAAAGCTCAATATACCTAAAATCAACCACTAATAGCAAGATCATGAGAATGGGCAGCCACTATATATAAAGTGCCATTTCTTTCTTTGTACTCTTTTGGTTTTAAAAAATGAGGACTATATAAAATATTAAAATAATACGAGAGGTCATTCAAAAATATAAATTTATTTTTATTTTTTAGAAATATAAAATAAATTTGGCATAATAAATGGAAAAGAATGAGGAGAAAGCAATAATAAATTACAAAATAAAAAGGGAAAAGATATTGAACCAAATGGAAAGAAATAAAAAGAAAAAGGCAGGAAGGAAAGAAAAAGGAAATGAAAAGGAAAATTTAATGATTGTAAATAAATAATAATTTAATAAAACATAAAAAAGAAAAGAAAATAAATTTTAGATCCTTAAATCACGTTATTTTTTATTTTATTTTTCTCCTTACTTATTCCTCTTAGTCTTTTTTAATTGAGTGTAGGGAATTAAAGTATTAAAATGAATAATTCAAATTACAAAAGATATGCATATACATACTTATATATAAGAAAAAATGTAATGAATTTATTAAACGAGAATTAAAAATACAATCTCATAATATAAAGGTGATATACTAAGGGCCTGTTTGGTTTGACTTTTGCTTATGACTTATAAGTCAAAAGCCATAAGTTCTAACTTATAACTTTTGACTTATTTTTTGTTATTTTGACTTTAAAATAAATGCTTATAAACACTTTTTAATTATTTTCAAACACTTCAAAACTGCTCAAAAACTATTTGAGCTTAAAAATACCTAAAAAAAGTCGATTTAAACGGAAACTAAAACTACATAACGAAAAAATTTAAAATAAAATATATTTTTATAAATTATTTAAACACAGTTAAATAAATTATTCTATATTTGATGTTTTTGATTGCACCTTTACTCTTTCCTTTTATTTTTTCTACTTTTTTTCTTTATTTACTATTTGTTATTTTAGGCCATAAATAATTCTAATTGCTTAATCATTGCTAACAAAAGTCATGTACGCTAGCAAGAAGTTACGGTATAGTTTTTTTTTTATGTGGTGCTTTTATTTGCACATTAAATTCTACATATTTACTTGTCCATTAAATTATGGATACAATACCCATAAAATTTTCATTACTTAATTCTGCTTTTTCTTTCTGATTTCTTTTATCTTACTTAAAAATTTGCATAGATAATTTATATTTATAGTAAACTAGTCTTCCATTGCCCTTTCTATTACGTATTTATTACACATTTATTTTGAATTATTATAAACATACACTATCCAAAATTAAAATATGAGACTCTATATGTAAAGCTAGATAATAAAAATGTGATGTGGCACATTTCAATGGCTAATGATTCTATTTATTTTTTTGGGAATTTTTTGGCATTTTCTTTAAAAAAAATTCATTTTTATTTTATAAAATCATCTTCACACCTCTTCAATTACATATATCTAAATTTTTAATTTAATAATGTTTATAACTCCTAACCTTTCATATTCATAATCTTCAATTTATTTTAATATAAATTTATAACTCCTTAAAATCATACTTATAAAAACTTATTTTTGAGAAATGTATGGTGATTATTTTATTTTCATTTTTCTATTCATTTTTTATATATTTGGTTGACAATCTTTTGAATTTTGTAATTATTATTATACAAAAAGGAATGATTCTATTACTACTTAATATTTATACTCCACTTAAGTGTCATGTTTATAGTGTTTATTATGTTGGTAATTTTTTTAATATTTTAATAATTAAGATAATAATAATGATGTTGCATTTATTTATTTATTATAGTAAATTCACGATTTCTCTTTATTTTGTATTTTATATAAAGTTCTAATTGTTATAAATTTATAATTTTATTTGGTTTAAAATATTAACTTGTGACTTTATTGAACATAATTATCTCTGCTCTTTTTTTTTACTTCCTCAAAAATGTCTAAATAGTTATTTTTTCCATGAATTTTCAATTGAAAAAATACTTTATTACAAGTTTTAACTAACACTAACATCTACACACTAATATGTTGAGTTTCTTAAGTTTTTCATCTTTATCATAACTTTTTGCTAAGAATTCTGTTTATTTTTATTATTATTTTTTTACTTTTACAATATCTCTATTTTTTATTGTAGAATAATAAATATGTGAATTAACTATTCATTTATATTCGTTAATGTAAAACTTAAAGATCATTATTTTCATTACTCTCATAATTTTATTATCATAATCTCTAAATAATTAATAGTCATATTCTTGATATTATTTGTTATTCATATTATAGTTCTATAAATAAATGCATTGTAAGACTTTGGACAAATGATCACATTAGTCTTTTAAATTAGTATGTTTTTGGTACATATTTTATTCATCCTTTAATTTGACTCGAAGAATAAAACTATTGAATGGTGATCAACTTGTGGAAATAGATGTGAGACAAGAGTTCGAAAGATTGTGTATTAATTTTATATTTTTTATTTATTTTTAATGATTAGGACTGTAAGCAGGGTAAAAATAATGTTGCATTCTTTTTCTATAGTTCTCTTTATTTTTTATTTTGTACGAAAAAAATTATTGTTATAAATTTAATTATATTTTGATGGTTCAAAAGAGTAACTTATGACTTTGTTGGAGGTTATCTAACTACTATCAAAATATTTTCTCTATGAAAACAATTAAATATATGGATAAATATATAATGAAATTTAATCGTTTTTATAATCGCGCGAAGCGCGGATAAGTTCACTAGTGATATATAAAAACGAAACTTGTTTTCTACCAAAGATATAAATGCCTAAGGAAACATTTTTTAAAGTTTCAGTTTTTATTGAAATAACAATATATGATACAAAATTGACAACTTGTTGTCAAATAGATAATGGATCAGAAGCAAGTCTAGCAAAATCTTTTTTAATAAAAGATTGAGATTTAAATAAAATAATATCTCTATGATAGGAATCACAGGAGATAAAGAAAAATTAAGATGTTTTTGGCACTAGGTGCTAGTGGGACATCTCCTGCCACTACCTTACAAAAGGAAAAAACAATACAAAAAAGGATTAATTAAAAAGAAAAACTTCACTAAGCAAAAATACATACCAAAAAAGAAGTATTATAAAAAGAAAAGAGAATTTTCTAAAACAAAGTATAAATGCAAATGCTATAATTGTGGAGAAGAAGGACATAAAAGTTACGAATGTAACAAGAGAAAAGTAAAAATCTCAAAAATTGATAGATTAGAAATAGATTCAGACTTGGAGTCTATAAAATCTATAGAAAGTGATGATTTCTTTGAAGAAATCTATGAAGAATATTCAACTAGTTCAGAAGAATCTGATTAAATGAATAAAGAAATACAAGAAAAAGAAGATTCTGTACAAATACATGATATAGAAGAAGATCAACAAGGATATGCTTTAAAAGCAACTTTTGATGGAGAAACATTTAAGAAAATCCAAGGATTAAAACTAAATCTTAAAGTAGAAGATAACTTATTAAGTAAAATGCAAAGGATTTTTACAAGAGATAAAATCTCGTATCATGAATATCAAGAAATAGAAAAGGTAATAGAAATTACCCAAACAACTGGAAAACATAAGTTAAATTTGTTAACAAAAACAATGATAAATCAAATTTTAAGAAAAATTCCTGAAAAGAAAAGGAAAAAAATGAATTACGTTCATTTAGGCGGAATTCAAATATTAGTTAAATCAACCTTTAAGGAAGGAATAAATTGTCCAATAGTGATAAATTTATCAGACGAAAGATTTATGAACGCAAGAGAAGGAAATCTTGGTATAGTAGAAGGAAATTTAGCTTATACTAAGCTTTTATTCACCTATTACCCAAGATATTGTATATCACTAAAAGATGCAGATTTTAATGATGCATTAAGTCTACATTTTCAGATCAAGAGAAATGATTTATTTAAACCAGGTAATCATATAATGAGTATATATTACCAAGCATTATACACAGTTACAAATTCAAATTATGGAAATGTGTATAAAAATAAAGAATCAATTGAAATAGATCAAGAATGTGCAGGAATTGCTAGAATAATTGAAGCAGAAATTCAACGAGCACAAATCCCAAAGGAATGTCTTATAAATGGATTAACAGTTTACGAAGGAGAACAATATATTTACAAAACCTTTGAAGGTAATAATTATAGTTGTAAAAATATGGTAGACTTACCAATACAACTAGATACTATAAGAATAATAGTTCCTTGTTATATTATAAATCATGAAAGTAATCAAGAAGTAATCCTAGGAAATCTATTCCTAAATGATTTGGGAGATTATAACATCGGAAAAGATGGTATAGAAATGATATATAAAAACGAAACTTGTTTTCTACCAAAGATATAAATGTCTAAGGAAACATTTTTTAAAGTTTCAGTTTTTATTGAAATAACAATATATGATACAAAATTGACAACTTGTTGTCAAATAGATAATGGATCAGAAGCAAGTCTAGCAAAATCTTTTTTAATAAAAGATTGGGATTTAAATAAAAATAATATCTCTATTATAGGAATCACAGGAGATAAAGAAAAATTAACAAAATCTAAAGAAAAAGTAGAAATAATTTTAGGATCAAAAATTGTTTCTATGAATAAATTATTTGCTTATGATAAACTGGAAACAAATTTATTATTAGGGAATGATTTTATACAACAATTTCAAAATTATCAACAAACGTTGTATATGATAAACTTAAACTCCTTGTGGACATTACATCAAAGTCCCAAGAATACAAAATGTTTACAATCTTGAAAAAGATAAAGAAAATTATAAAAGAAAATATTTAGACAATTTAAGAAAAATTACTTGTAAATGTCTAAATTTAGAAAAAATTAAAGAAAATTTACAAAAATCATATGGAGAAAATCCATTAGAAAAATGGGAACAAAGCCATGAAAGAGCAATTCTAACTTTAAAAGATCCAAACATAATAATTAGGGTAAGACCTATGTTATACAATGAAGAAGATAAAATAGAATTTAAAGTCCAAATTAAAGAATTATTCAACTTAAAACTCATAAGAATGAGTAAAAGTCCCCATAGTAGTCCAGCATTTATGGTAAGAAATCATGCTGAGGTAAAACGGGGAAAAGCAAGAATGGTAATAAACTATAAAGAATTAAATAAAAATTGTTTATTTGATGGATATTTTATCCCAAATAAAAATAATTTAATAAACCTTGCTAAAGGAAAAACATATTTTTCAAAATTTGACTGTAAAAGTGGATTTTGGCAAATAAAATTAGAAGAAAATTCAGTTAAATTAACTGCATTTAGTACTCCTAATGGACATTACGAGTGGTTAGTAATGCCTTTTGGATTAAAAAAACGCACCACAAATATTTCAAAGAAGAATGGATAAATTTTTTTCAGAAGATAACTATCTAATAGTTTATATCGATGATATATTAATATGTTCAAAAACATATGAAGATCATTTAAAATATTTGAAAATTTTTTCAGAAAAATATTTAAAAAATGGAATAATCCTAAGTCAGAAAAAAGCAGAAATAAATAAAAATGAAATAGAATTCTTAGGAATGATCATTTCAAAAAATGGAATTGAACTCCAATCACACATTGCTAAAAAGATCATAGAATTCCCTGATAAACTAACAACAAAACAAGAAATCCAAAGATTTCTAGGATGTTTAAACTATGCAGGAGAATTTATTCAGAATTTAGCAAAGAAAAGAAATATGCTTCAAAAGCTGATAAGAAAAACCAACAGACTTGGTTGGACAGAAGAACACACAAAGTGTATAAAAAGTTTGAAAGAAGAATGTGCGAAATTGCCAAAGTTAAGACTACCAGAAGACAGTGATAATTTAATTCTACAAACAGATGCATCAGATTATCATTGGGGAGCAATTTTGCAAACAGATCTAAATGAAATCTGCAGGTACACGAGTGGTATATTCAACGACGCAGAAACAAGATATTCGACTAACGAAAAAGAATTATTAGCAATTGTTAAAGGAATTAGAAAATTTTCTACATTTCTTTTACCAAAATAATTTATTATTAGAACTGATAATACTCAAGTTGCAGGACTAATAAACAATAGATTGCCTTCTGAACCACAGTACATAAGACTTCATAGATGGCAAGTATTATTGTCATTTTATACTTTTTCGATTGAATATATAAAAGGAAATGATAATTTTCTTGCAGATTTTATATCAAGAAATGTCCAATATGGACAATCAGACAAAGATCTGGTTCTTCAATTATTCTAGCAATTCCTGCACATTCTTGATCTATTTCAATTGATTCTTTATTTTTATACACATTTCCATAATTTGAATTTGTAACTGTGTATAATGCTTGGTAATATATACTCATTATATGATTACCTGGTTTAAATAAATCATTTCTCTTGATCTGAAAATGTAGACTTAATGCATCATTAAAATCTGCATCTTTTAGTGATATACAATATCTTGGGTAATAGGTGAATAAAAGCTTAGTATAAGCTAAATTTTCTTCTACTATACCAAGATTTCATTCTCTTGCGTTCATAAATCTTTCGTCTGATAAATTTATCACTATTGAACAATTTATTCCTTCCTTAAAGGTTGATTTAACTAATATTTAAATTTCGCCTAAATGAACGTAATTCATTTTTTTCCTTTTCTTTTCAGGAATTTTTCTTAAAATTTGATTTATCATTGTTTTTGTTAACAAATTTAACTTATGTTTTCCAGTTGTTTGGGTAATTTCTATTACCTTTTCTATTTCTTGATATTCATGATACGAGATTTTATCTCTTGTAAAAATCCTTTGCATTTTACTTAATAAGTTATCTTCTACTTTAAGATTTAGTTTTAATCCTTGGATTTTCTTAAATGTTTCTCCATCAAAAGTTGCTTTTAAAGCATATCCTTGTTGATCTTCTTCTGTATCAAGTATTTGTACAGAATCTTCTTTTTTCTTGTATTTGTTTATTCATTTAATCAGATTCTTCTGAACTAGTTGAATATTCTTCATAGATTTCTTCAAAGAAATCATCACTTTCTATAGATTTTATAGACTCCAAGTCTGAATCTATTTCTAATCTATCAATTTTTGAGATTTTTACTTTTCTCTTGTTACATTCGTAACTTTTATGTCCTTCTTCTCCACAATTATAGCATTTGCATTTATACTTTGTTTTAGAAAATTCTCTTTTCTTTTTATAATACTTCTTTTTTGGTATGTATTTTTGCTTAGTGGAGTTTTTCTTTTTAATTAATCCTTTTTTGTATTGTTTTTTCCTTTTGTAAGGTCTATCCTCACATCCCCATTGAGTAGATGCCTGTGTATCCTTACAATAAATTTGTGTATTAATTCTTTTAGCTTTTCTTTGCATATTATGTGACATACATAATTGCGCTAATCTATTATTTAGGAAACTTATTCTCTGTCCAAGAGTATCTCCTTTCATATTTTCTTTTTCATATTCTTCTCTAAAATATTTGGCCCAAAAGCCTGGTAATTTTTTATAGTATTTTTCTAAATAAGGCATCATTTCCTTACCGCTATCAAATATTTTGTAATAATATTCTTCGAATTCACAAGTGTATTCTCGAATATAACTCATTTTACATATTTGTAGTTTTTCTAACTTTTCTTTTGCAATATTTTTTATCATTTTTTTGTTTTCTTTTTTATTTCCTTGTCCTCCAAAGAATTCATTTGCAATATATTGCTTAAGATTATTTATACCTTCTTGTATTGAATTTTTTAATCCTTCTAAGGTATCATTTTTAATTATGTTTTCTGCATCTTCAGTTAATCCTGAAAACCAATCATTTACCTTTCCCATAAAGGTATTTATCATTATATAATATTTTTCTTCCTCAGTATAATTTCCTTTTCCTAATAGAAAATATAAAAGCATATTTTGAGACCAAAGGTCTAAGCTATTTTCTGGATCTCTTTTACATTCAAGATCTAGAAACTGAACACCTATGAATATCTTGTTTCTGCGTCGTTGAATGTACCACTCGTGTACCTGCAGATTTTATTTAGATCTGTTTGCAAAATTGCTCCCCAATGATAATCTGATGCATCTGTTTGTACTAGTAATCCTAGGAAATCTATTCCTAAATGATTTGGGAGATTATAACATCGGAAAAGATGGTATAGAAATGATATATAAAAACGAAACTTGTTTTCTACCAAAGATATAAATGCCTAAGGAAACATTTTTTAAAGTTTCAGTTTTTATTGAAATAACAATATATGATACAAAATTGACAACTTGTTGTCAAATAGATAATGGATCAGAAGCAAGTCTAGCAAAATCTTTTTTAATAAAAGATTGGGATTTAAATAAAAATAATTAAAAAGAAAAACTTCACTAAGCAAAAATACATACCAAAAAAGAAGTATTATAAAAAGAAAAGAGAATTTTCTAAAACAAAGGATAAATGCAAATGCTATAATTGTGGAGAAGAAGGACATAATCAGATTATCATTGGGGAGCAATTTTGCAAACAGATCTAAATGAAATCTGCAGGTACACGAGTGGTACATTCAACGACGCAGAAACAAGATATTCGACTAACGAAAAAGAATTATTAGCAATTGTTAAAGGAATTAGAAAAGACTGTTTATCAACAAGGGGAAGAAAGTTATAAAAACTATCCTTTTATTACATATGTTATAATTTGATAGACATATTATATGTATTTAATTTAATAGTAACATTAAAAGAAATTACTTAGTACCTGTAGGGATTATAAAATTCATGTTTTACATAATGTTTTGCATAATCATATCATGCTAATTGCATAAATAAGCATAAAAATGAAATTTATACAACCACATTTACATAGTGTAAGAAAAAGAGTTTGGAAACATAAGCAAGCTATGTATCATATGAAAAAATCAATTTCTGAAATGGAAAAAGTTTATTTACATACCAGTCATAAGTATGATAATATAATTTTATACATATATGAAAAGAAAATGTATAAAATACAAGAATACTTTGAGTATAAGAATGCTATGATGATTTTAAAAAATCATGTTCTTTTTACTGCTTAAAATAAAATTAGCAGTTTTTACCCTGTTAAATTAACAACATCAATTTAATGGTATCAGAGCATAGTAATAGATCTATGGACAACGATTTTAAGAATCTAAAACCTTATTGGTATATAGAAATAGATACCTTAGTATCAATTTTACAAGGTTTAAAAAATTTAGATGAAGATCTAAAAAGAAAAATTGTTAGGATAATTACCTTACATAATAAAAAGGAAGAAGAGAGACATAATATTGATCATTATAGTTTCAATCATAATTTCTTTGACACCTTTAACGATGTTGATTATTATTTTTCAGAATAATGAGTTTAAAAGAAATTTCTGAATTACTAAAAGATCTCATAGAAAGTAATAAACAATTAACCTTACGGTTAAAAATATATTATTATTATTATTATTATTATTATTATTATTATTATTATTATTATCTCAATTGGGAAATTTTTGTACTCAGTTTGGTATAGAAGGACCGTCTAGTTCAAAACACAAGACAGGTCAAAAGGATGAAAGACATTCTCGAAAGCATAAAAGGCATCATCGTTCAAAACGATCCAAGGAAAAGAAAGAAGAAAAGAAAGCTCATAGGAAAGCAACAAGGTTTGCTCGAAATTTCTCTAAAAGAGACTTGAAGAACATTAAATGTTACAAGTGTGGACGATTTGGGCATCTTGCAGCTAACTGTAAGGCTGATAAATTCAAAGCTCTAGAGTTGGATGAAGAAACTCAAGATAAATTATATGAGTTATTATATGAATCTGATTCTATTGATTCTAATTCTTCTGGTTATTCTTCAGGTTATAGTACTGATAATAATATTGATGATACTATTGATAAATGTGGTAAATGTCCAGGTGATAATTGTTCGTGTGGACAAGATGAATTTTATCAATTAAAATCGCAAATGGAAGATTCTTATTTGGATCATTTACAAAAAAGTTTTGAAGAATTAACTTTTAAAATGATTTCTTCAGAAAATGTTATTGAACTTTTAAAAGATATTTCAGATGAAAATCTTAGAAAAAAGATTTTAGATATGGCTTCTTCTAAAACTTCTTCTTCAAAAACTTTTGAAAAATAAAAAAAGAATGAAGAAGAGAAAGATTTTGAAAATTTCAATTACAATGCAAGTCCTTATTCTCTTCAAGAAGTTTTTTCTAGACTTGAAAAGAAAAGCCCTGCTATTGTAAGAGATACTTCATTAAATGATTTAAAACAAGAAGTTGAAAACCTTAAAAAGGAAATTAGATCTTTAAAACAAAATCAGATGATTAATAATCATCGTATTTCTCAATTAGAAAATGATCGGGATATTCCTGTTTTTGATAAAGGTAAAGCTGTTATAGATGAAGAGACTAATGATCTTAATGATCTTAATCCTAAATTTCTTGGAATGATGCAAATTGTTACTGCTCATCGTTGGTATATAAATTGTACCATTTTAATTAATAATGATTTTAAAGTATCAAGTATTGCTATGATTGATAGTGGTGCTGATGTTAGTTGTATTCAGGAAGGATTAATTCCTTCAAGATTTTTTGAAAAAACAACTCACATTGTTAAATCTGCTTCCAATCATGCTTTAGACATAAAATATAAATTGTCTAATACTTGTATTTGCCAGAGTAAGGTTTGTATTCCTCACTTTTTCTTTCTGGTAAAAAATCAATTATCTCCGCCAATTATTCTTGGTACTCCTTTCATAAATGCTATTTATCCTTTTTCTCAATTAAATGCAAAAGGTTTTACAGCAAATTATAATGGTAATTCCATTAAATTTGAGTTTATAACTGAACCAGTTACTAGAGATATTAACTCTTTAATTCATTTAAAACAAAAGCATGTAGAGTCTTTACAAATGGAAATTTATAGTATGAATATTTCAGACTCTTTACAATCTGCTAAAGTACAGGAAAAAATTAAATTGATTTCTGGTAATATGGCAGCTGATATTTGTGCAGAGCATCCAAATGCTTTTTGGAATAGGAAAAAGCATATTGTGACTTTGCCTTATGAAGAATCTTTTTCTGAATCTGATATTCCGACGAAATCTCGTCCTTGCCAAATGAATGCTGAATTAGTAGATTTCTGTAAAAAAGAAATTGACAGTTTATTACAAAAGGGACTAATAAAACCCTCTAAATCTGCATGGTCTTGTACTGCTTTTTATGTTAATAACGCTGCAGAACAAGAAAGAGGTGTTCCCAGGTTGGTAATAAATTACAAACCGCTGAATAAAGTTTTAAAATGGATTAGATATCCTATTCCGAATAAGAAAGATCTTCTTTCAAGATTATATGATGCCAATATATTTTCTAAATTTGATTTAAAATCAGGTTATTGGCAAATTCAAATTTTTAAAGAACATACTTATCGAACTGCTTTTAATGTTCCATTTGGGCAATACGAATGGAATGTTATGCCTTTTGGTTTGAAAAATGCTCCTTCTGAATTCCAGAAAATTATGAATGATATTTTTAATCCTTATATGGATTTTATCATTGTTTATATAGATGACATTCTTGTGTATTCAAAAACTTTAGAATTGCATATTAAACATTTGGATATTTTCAAAACTATTGTTATACAAAATGGTTTAGTTATATCCAAAACTAAAATGAGTCTTTTTCAGACTGATGTTCGATTTTTGGGTCATCAAATTTGCAAAGGAAAAATAACTCCTATTCAAAGATCTATTGATTTTGCATCAAAATTTCCAGATGAAATTACTGATAAAACAATGTTGCAAAGATTTTTAGGCAGCTTAAATTATATTTCTCCATTTTATAAAAATCTGTCTAAAGATATTGCTCCTTTGACTGACAGGTTAAAGAAAGGTAAATTATTGCCTTGGACTAATGACCTCACTAAACTAGTTCAATCTATTAAACAGCGAGTCAAATATTTACCGTGTCTTACTTTAGCTAATCCAAATTGGATTAAAATTATTGAGACTGATGCTTCTAATATTGGTTATGGAGGAATTTTAAAACAAGTTAATCCCCATGACAAAGTTGAATATCTTATTCGATTTCATTCAGGCAAATGGTCTGAATCTCAGCGTAAATATGCGACTGTTGCTCATGAAATGCTTTGTATTGTTAAATGTGTTTTAAAATTTCAGGATGATTTATATAATCAGAAATTTATTATTAGAACTGATGCTCAATCAGTAAAGTATATGTTTGATAAAGATTTTAAGCATGATATTTCAAAGTTAATGTTTGCCAGATGGCAGGCACAATTAGCTCCATTCGACTTTGAAATTCAGTATAAAAAGGGAACTGATAATTCACTTCCTGATTTCTTATCAAGAGAATACTTGTCTTCTTAAAATTTTGCCATCATGTCTCATTATCAACATTTTCTAGGTGATGAGGTTCTTATTACTATATTAAGAATCTTACCTTTTAATGAAGATTTAAAAGAAAAAATTCTCGATATAATTATCGATGATGTTGTTATGGATTTTTTTATAAATGGTTCTCCCTTTTCTGAATTATCTCTTGCCGATAATGATTGGGAACTTGATATTGAGGGATATTTTTCTGATTTGTACTAATCAACTTGTTAAACAAAATTGTGCAGTATGGGAGGTACTGATCCTCCACCATGGTCATATGTTCGTGGTCGTGGAGGAAGAAATAATCGAGGAAGAGGAAGATCATCCTCTTCACAGCAATCTGCAAGGTCGTCATACGACTCTTCCTTTCCTGTTATACAGTTAGGAAGTAAAACTTTGATTAAATCAAAAATTGGAGAAGCTTCTTCTTCAGCTTCTATAAATCTTAAGGATATTCCTAAAGATAGTTCATTATATGAACAAATTCAAGCATATCTGCAAAAACAAGAGCAAGGTAATACCTACGCTTCTTTGGCTAAAGAAACTGATATTACCAGAGTTTCTGAAGAAACAGCTACAAAAGAAATTATATTTCTTTTAGAAAATTCTGATATTCAGAGAAGCAATGAACCATGGAATATACTCCAAAGATATTTGACAAGGGGATTATATTTCCCTGGCGAGGCTTATAAAACTCGAAGTTATTATGAATCAATTCTCAGCAATACTGGAAGTGCAGAGATTCAACATTTCCTTTCCGACTATGACAAGAATGTTTATAACTTCTCAAAAATTACTATCAAGCAGATTATATCTGCAGAAGAATGGGGTATTTCCACAATGAATGAAAGGCAGGTGACAGTTAATAAAATTAACGTTAATTTCACCTACTGGGATTATATTCAATCATTTCATAAAGTATTTTATTATAATAATGATAAATTAAAACACACTTGGTTTTTAAAAGTTTGTTCTCAAGTGTTTTCAAAAAATTTGCCAAATTGGTTTCTAAATTGGTGGTCTATCCATGGCCCATCAGTAAAAATTTTGCCATATAATTTTAATTCTTTATACAAACAATGGGTTAAAGTATCTCCGTTTTTAACAGATTTGGTTTTACAAGATCATATTTCTAATATTGAAAAAATAGATCAAATGTATTTTTTCATTGAATTTTCAATTCCTTGGATTCATAAATGGGTTCCAGAAGTTGGGTATACTTCAAATGAAAACATCCCTTGCTTATACCGGAAATATTTCACAAACTTTTGAGACAAATTAAATCGTCAAGATCCAGCCACAGGACAATTATATGGTCAAGAACTTTTGGATCAAATCACTAATGCTATTAAAGCCTATCAGAACTCCCCACAAAAGAGTATTTCTACAGGAAGTTCTATTAAGCATATTGCTAGGCGGATTTCTATTCAGGATGGTGATAAAGATGAAATGATAAATGAATATTTGGCAGAAATTAAAAAGAATTTGCTACAAAATATTTCTGATTTTGATAAATCCGACACTTCAATGAAGAGTGGAAATAGTGATATGGCAGATATTGCGGATGAGCAATCAGTTGAGCAAGATGTTGAGTTATCAGAAACTCAATTGAAAAAGGTAGAAGATTTCTTGGCATCTATTAAAGATCAAGATCAAGATGCGACAATAAAGAAGATAGTAAAAGGAAAGGATAAGATATGATCCTTTGATAAGATTCTAAGTTATCAAAAACAGTGATATTACTGTTCTTTACTGTTTAAAACACTGTTTTAGGGCCCATATAAGGGACCCACTTTTATTTTTTTTCTATATATAGGAACCTCATTCAGAGGTTTAGGTGTGCAAGTTTTAAATTTCATTTTCTCTTTCTAAGTTTGCTCCCTCTTGTAAAGAACTCTCTTGTGTGAAATAATATAACAAGCTTTGGTTTGAAGATTTGTTATAAGGTATTTTTCTTTTAAGTCTTATTCTTTTCGTTTATTGTTGCCGCCTACATGGCCGGCTAAGATAACTTTCATATTCATGTTAGCTGCATAATTTCTGTATGATGTTCTTGTTTAATATCTGGATCTAATCAAGTTATAATGAATTCTTATTATAGTTCTTAAATCTTTTCACAAGTTTTGACTTGGTTTCGAGATGGTGGTACAGTCTAATAATGCACTGTTAATGATAGCGAGCATGTGGTATTGTAAGTCCCGTTGAGAAGAAAAAGGGGCAGCCTAAAACCCATGTTAGAACTGCTATACATTAACATGTATATTATTAAGACAGGCTCCATGCTTGAGTAAAAGTTTACCATACAGCCGAAACTTAGGATAAAACATTTATCAAAGCTATGATACGTTTCAAAGTATAACTTGGTCATGTGCAAAGCTAGATCTAGATGGCCGTGCGGACTACCGCCAGCCTCCTCGATCCTGTTATGGTGCAGAGGAATGGGGTATTTCCACTATAAGATGTGTTAGTCTGATTCCAGTCTCTTTCTTCTGTTAGCACATCTTGAGGGGGTAGGACGAGGATAATAATACGTCATCATTGACGGGAGAGTAGCATAACCTCCTTTTCCCCATAATCCTTTGCTTATTACTAGAATTAGCTTGATATCTTCTGACATTTAATTCCGAAACATCCTGATTCGGATCTGGAATACCAAGAAGTTGATTCTCAATTTTAGCAATGTTTGATTCAGAGAAATCATTGGTAATTGGTTTTGA